>JANSVB020000437.1:617470-633128 GCA_025504935.2 Erythroxylum haughtii | reverse complement strand
AACGTACTACTGTTTGTGGGACATTAGGGTAGTTCATAGTTGGAATATTCTATTGCAAAATGGACGCGGGGGGAAGAAACAGATTACGGGTCACATTTGTCCACACTCTTTGGGGTTGACTGGTCAGCTTATCTGGGTTCACACCACACCAGAACAACTTTATCCATCATTATTTCCTTTTGTCTCCTCACAAGCACCTTCTGCTGATTGCTTCTCTTCATTCATTTGCCACGTCACAACAAAGACCTCACATATCTTTGTTGTGACGCTTCTACTTAGAGTTGACATTGTGTGGCACTTAGAGTTGACTTGGTATAACCTTAGCCCTTTCTGTTTAACTCCATTTTTGTACTTAAAAAGAGTTATTCACCCTTGCATGTAGTTCGGTTTCTCCCCTTACATCATGACATGACATCTTTTTCTTTCCCTTGCATGCATGCAACTACTACCAGATGTACGCCTCATTTGTGTCCACATAGCCTGGTTTGGTCCCTTTCCCCCCAGATTCTTTTAGCTTCTGGTTCTTCCTTTCAGTTCCGCGTTATACAACGAGCTACGCCGTTCACGGACTGTTACATTGCTTCCTCATTTCTAGTCTACATGTTAACAAATTTTCCCACGTGCTGTTAACCAAGCTCTTTGTTCTTCCAGGCTTTGTTATTCTTGTTGTGTCCCGACCTGTCCTTGCTCACACACCGTCGTCGTAATCCACCCTTTGCCTTGCATGGAACTTGGTACGTAGCTTCCTTCTTACCTCCACTTAGTTCTTATATCTGTTTGCATGAGAGCGTTGGTTTTCTTCTTACCTCCACTTAGTTCCTATATCTGTTTGAATGAAAGCATTGGTCTTCCTTCTTACCTCCACTTAGTTCCTATATCTGTTTGCATGAGAACACTGGTGTCTGGAATCATGTGATTATGAGCTTTACATCAGCTATGTGTTGCCATATTCCCCTTGCTCTTGCCAAGCTGGTGCTGTAATTCTTATTTCTTTTGTTTAGGATCACTAGCTCTTTTATTTCCTTTGTTCAAGGAGTTGAAAAAGCCAAAAAAGTAAAACGTAAAAAATTCAGAGTTCTGAAAAATTGGTGACTATGTTAATGTCTAAAAATAGTGGCGAGCAAGATGAAAGAAGTGAACAAGATGAAAGAAGTGAAGAAGCTCTTGACGTTGTTAGGGTGATAAAAAAACTCTTACGTTTACTAACAAGAAAATTTGATTATGTCATCCTACCTACTGAAGAATCAAAGGATTTATCACAAATATTTATTGATGAGCTTATGAACTCTCATTAAGTTTATGAGATGTAAACTTACCGTATGGAACTTCTATCTGTGCATTTAACACACGAGGCTAAATTTGTTGGTCTAGTTTAATATGGATGGACGTATCCATTTGAGATATAATTATGGTAAATATTTAAATTGAAGTAATAATATGTTTTAATAACAAAATTGTAATAATCCTATTCGTTCATGTAAGTATTTGCATAACTTGAAGAAAAATGTCAAAAATAATACTAGACTTGAAAGTTCAATATGTAATGCTTATTTAGTGGAGGAAGCAAGTAAATTTTATTCACATTATTTTGAGTTGCATGTTCACACAAGAGAAAGAAAAGTTCTTCATAATGATGATGGGAGAGGAACAGGTGATGCTGATGGTAACTTATCTATTTTTATATATCCTGGACAAACATATAGAGGTTCAACAAGAAGAATATTAACAGAGGAAGAAATAGAGACTGCCTATGATTACATTTTATTAAACTGTCAAGAGGTTTAACCTTTCGTGCAGTAAGTTGAAATTGATTATTTGGGTTTTGAAATTTAATGTTATTCACAGCTAAAATATATAATAAAGTTTTTAGATTATACGAGGAATGGTTACATAAACTAATGCCTGAGAAAACATAGAATGATATCAATAAAAAAGTTAAAAGATGCTTTCCTTGATGGTTTAAGAAATATGTAAGTTTTCTCTTACAATTATTGAAATGATTGATTTATAAAATTAAAGTGTTTAAATAACATTATACTATTTAATATGATAATTTTTTTGTGTAAGCCTTAGAAAATTCAATAGAGAATAAGCTCATATGTGATTTTACGAAAGGACCTTTGCAAATTGTTAAATCGTATTTGGTGTATTTCGTTAATGGATACAAATAGCATATAGAATATCAGGGTTATAGCGTGGCAACAGAAAATAGTGGAGTTTACATACAGGAAAATTGATGGATTACTATAGTAAAATTATTGAGATACTTGAAATTGAGTACACTACATTGCCACTAAAACAAAGTGTGATATTTAAGTATAACTGGTTCGATCCAACTCCTAATGTTGGTACAAAAGTGCATAATCGATACAATCTAGTTGAAATCAACCAGTCAAGAAGATTTAGACAATTTGAACATTTCGTGTTGGCAATGCAAGTGATCCAAGTGTATTATATCCCTTTTTTTAGCTTACGACAAGATAAGTTAGATTGATTGACCGTTTGTAAAGTTAAACTTAGAGGTGTTTTTGAATTATATGAAAAAGGAGAATAGAAAATTGAAAGTGAAGCGTTTCAAGGAGATGTTTATAAAATAAATGCATATGTTACGTATGACGAGAATGAACCTTTGAATGATCCAAATAATGAATGCATTGAAATTTCACCTAGAGAGGATGAGGAAGACGAGAGATCTAAAGAGGGACCTAAGTTTGATTCTAATTCTTTAGAAAAAGATGATGATGATAGCGTTTAATTTGTGTATGTAATAGAATATTATATTCAATAAATCAATTGCCAAATCAACAATATATATATTGAATTGAAATTGTTATATTTCTAGAATATTCAAAAATATGAATTTTAGGTTAAAATATGTCACCAAAAAGAAAACAGAATATGTTGCGACTAAAATTCAGATCACAATTTGAAGCCACTTACTTTTCAAGTGAAGCATCACACTCTGCAGCTGCACAAAATCAGATGTTCTACCTCCAGCTACTACAATTCCATATAAGACATCACCTTCCATACTTGCTACTATACCATCTACCACCCCTACATCGACAGAAGTATTAGGGATAAACAATGCAGATGTAGGAGGTGACCTCCAGCCTAGAGCTGAGAGAGTTGATGGAAGAACTTAGATCACAATTGTCAACAATCTGTAAGTGAAAATACATAAAATACCATATGTTTATAATTAGGTTATAGGTTTAAATTTAAAAATGATATAAATATGTTTATATATTAGGTTGATTCCGTCTAAACTGTGCTCAAGAAACATGACATCCAAATTAAAGGAGAAGATTGACATTGAGAGTTATATATGGAAGAATATCTCTCAGGCGACAAAGGATTTTTATTATTAGGAGTTTGAGGTACAAAAATGAAAAAAAAATATTTTGTATTTTAATTAATTTTTATGCATTAATTATATAAATGTTTTAGGTTATAAGTACTTATCGTATATTTTTTCTTTTTTTTCATAAAGAATTTTTTGGGATTATGAATTTGAAGCGATTATTTATAAAGTATGAGAGATACGAGTTCATATAAGTTATAGAGACTTTGTTGGAGCAATACACAAGACTGATGTACGACTTTTTTTATAGTTGTGAAGAAATATGGAGTCGTTGGCTGCAGTATTGGATATCACCTAAGGTAATGTCCATTTCAAAACATAATTATACCAACAGACGTGGAAGATCAGGGGGAGAGAGTCTTCCAGTACACACTAGATGATCTATTACCCACCACGAGTATGTAGAGAGACTTGTAAGTATCTACATTTTACACTTATATTTTGATTTTTTTTACTTTAATGTTTTTCAATTTAATTTGATGTGTAAATTTTAGAATGAAAATATGTGTATTATGGAGAATGCTAATGTTATAAATATCTGATGCCATATATGGTTGTATTGTTGAGTTACTTTCTTTGTTCAACAGAGGGTGAATATTATAAAAATAACAAAAATTCTGCTGAAATTTTTGTAAATTATAGTTCACTTATAACATTTTATTCAAATGTGGGAAAAGTTTATATGCAGGAAGCCTACACCTTGCTAGCTCTTTTTGTACATTCACACTAAGAAGTATGACGGTGTGACCTTTATCAACACTAGATGTAAAGAACTAAATATATGTGAAATTTATGCTTTAATGTTAATTCTTAATATTTATCACTTACTAACATAGACTTTTGCCTTCTGATAGGATCAAATACAATAAATCATTTAACGATAGTCTCAACAACCTAAAAATGTTGATGAGAGTCAAGCTATTCTTCATGCAGTGGGTGGTAGAGATCATCGTGAAATAATCTTTAGCTTAAGTTCATTTGTGAATACAAGTTATTCACAATCCTCCATATCCAATACAGCAGCATCTAGTAGGTGGTTCGAATTCAATGAAGTCCATGAGCTTCGGAGTATAATACAGGCACTGGTAACTCAATTGTAACAGTCAATGTAGTACATAACCCAACTCATAATGAGATGGATGAGTTGAAGGGGAAGGACAGCACCTCATCACAACATTCAGAACATCCGCATTCACCAAATGAATAGCATAGTTGTAGTCATTTTATATGAATTAAATAGTTATTATTATAGATAATAATTTTTTATTATCAATTAAGATAATTTTTATTTTATATTATCAATCAATTTTCTATTTTAACAAATTAAATGTAGAAACAAATCAAAATATTATCAACAGATAACTGATAACTGTATAAATTATACGTCAATTACAATATCATTTAAAAAATTAAATGCAAGGAAAATTTTAAAAACAATATCAGTAAGTTTACCGACAGAAAAACAAAATCCGTTTGTAAAATGTAATAAATTTACCGACGGCCTGCCAATATCTGTCTGTAAAGTTATTCGTGAATTCTCTAACGGATTGTGGTATGTGTAAGTAAGGTTACCGACGGAAACGATTTGTCTATTGCAAAATTTATCGACCGAAATAGATTTGTCATCACTAAATTTACTGACATCACAAAAATTACCGTTGCTAAATATAACGATGGAATAGGAGCTGGTTGTCGGTAAATTTGTGACAGAAACTTTGTACTTCGTTGCCAATTATTACTTATGGTCGTTTCTTCAACAACTTATTCTGTCGATAAATTCTATCGTTAAACCTCATTTTTCTATAATGCTGCCTTATTATTGTACTTTACACTTGTATATATTAATACACTTATCAATGGAAATCAATGAAATACAGAGCCTTTTTTAAAACATATCATTGTTGTGATGCTTTTCTTGCTTTAGGAACCGAACTAGCTCGCATAGAAGAGTAAATTAAACTGAGTAATGATTTTGAAGATAGCTGTCAGGCGTTTTAACGGAAGAACATGAGAAAGGGCAGGTGACAAACGTGTATGTATGACAAGACGATCCAAAATAGATTCTGCTATACTGTGATCATTTATCAAATGGGCTCTTTTTCATCATTTTGAGCCGAGTTCCTTGTCACAGTAAAGCAGGTTTATGATCCAAGTGATTTGGACATTATAGTCCTTCAGAGAAAATATTCTGTCTATAAACTAGAGTCGATCTTTTTTATTTTTCTAAGCCGGAATGTACTAACCTTTAAACTGTGCACCCTCATTACTCTCAAAGATATACTATAGTATTTAGTTATTGTTCATAACCATAACCTGAAACAGCAGCTTAGCCACTAGATTATATTTCTCGTTTTCCATTATCGCCATAATGAGCTTATGATATAGATTTGAAAAAAGTGATAAATCAGCTAGTGGATGGTCTTTGTTAAATTTTCATTGACCCCTCGTGAGAAAATGTTGGATAAAATTGCACTCATAAAAAGCCAATGTTCTTTAAAAGATGTTAACATCTCTTTAATTAACAAATAAAGTATATAAACAATCAAACAAATTAAAATTTCAAATTACGAAAAGATATTAATTTAATATGTCACATAAGTATAATTTATAATTCATAAAAGGTAAGGAATGTAAAATTTAATACATTACAAATCTATGGTACAACAAAAAGATACACCCTAAATTGTCATATTATATTGAACTCCTAATATGACTATGACATGGTATTTTGTATAAGTTCTAATAGATCTAACTCAACTTTATGATAAATTAGATTTTAAATTCAAATTACAAATTCTAGAGTATAATTCATAAAACTATATTTTTTTGTTAAAAAATTAACAAAACTCCATCACAAAATGATAAAATTTGCATATTTTATTTGAGTTTTAATTATAAAATTGATGTATAAGTATCAAAGAAAGCTAAAATAGAACTACATTCACAAGATTAATAATTCCAAATAGTTCTCGTTAATTTTATCAATAATATATTGATACATTAAAAAATCTTGTGCAGAAATTCAATCATATAAATTTTTGTGATAGCAAGTGGGGGTCCTCTGGAGTTAAAAGTTAGATTTCCAAATGATCAACATGGATATACTTCAACCATTACATATCAAATAAAAAAGATAAAGATGGAAGCATCATAACTAACAAAACCAAAGAACATAATGATTAGGATAAATGGGGAAGACACCACTTCTTTGGTGGACCACTCACTTCTGACGTTCTACAATAAAACTTACTTGTTCTCCAAGTGGGGGCCGGAAGATGAGAGCTGGGGGGTGGAGAAAAAGGAGCTCCTTGCCAAATCTTTGTAATTTAAAGGGTACATAATTATCACCCTCATCAACTTTGCACACTAATTATTTTCGAATCCCCTCACAACTTGAAAAATACAAAAGATCAAAACGGGCATTGACATACAGATCCGGAAAAGGAGACCAAAATGATGTACAATGCCGTGTCAACCACATCGGATGCTTGTCCCCCTTGTGTACTCACTTGTAGATGATTTCCAAGAGCCACCTATCGACTTTTGGCTGCTGTTTTGGACTCGCATCGCATCGGACCCATTGGAGATGATGATTGCAAAGTACTGGTCAATTAGCACCAAATTCATAGTTAGCGCTCTGGTTTATTGCCCAGGTAATATAATTATATTCCTGTAGTCCGCATAAATAATTATGCACGATATGTCTCTTACATTTTGCACTCAATTGGAACGATTTTCTACAAACCAGATATAGAGATCAATTTCATGAGTGATGACTAACGTATTGTCAATGAAATTGCATTAAAGGCTAGTATGTGCGTATTTGTACTTTGCATATGGACGATGGAGATAGAGAGAAGACTAATACCAACCTGAGAAAGTGTAAGGAGAGAGGGAAAGGACAGCAATGGGGGGCTGTGGGTCATGTTTTTGTCTTTGCCATAGTCAAACATTATGGTTGCTCAAATATTTAAAACCCCACAAGCATACCTTTCTTCTTCCAACTTCAATGAATCAAAAGGAAAACCAGCATGACTGTAAACTCCACCTTTTCAACGTTTTAGGATCACTTTTTTTGGATTTTCATGGCCGACTAGCAGCCACGTTTACAGTCCCTATATGAAGAGACCCATTACCCTCTAGAATCGATTCTTGAAAAAATAGATCATATGAGTTATGACCAATGACATGACGTTATCAATGTCTTAATTATGATTTTTCAAAGTTTAAGTTCGGTAGCTAGCTTGAGAACTTGTTTTTCTTTTAACTTGAACTAGCTACTACAGCTCGTATAATAAATAATAGAAGAAGGCTCAATTTAAAATTGTCAGCCGTTGTACATACTTTCATCATACATTTTGCTGGACATAAAGGATAAACCATCGACGTATGAAGCACTTGATAACTTTTTCTTTGTTATTGATTCGAAGAAATTTAATTAAAGGAAGGGTCTTGAGAAAATTTAACTAACCAACTCTATATTTTAATAAAAATGATACCTTATGACAAAAGCTCTCTAAGAGGAGCGTCTTATTAATGACCTTTCCCCTTGATTTTCATCGATCAGCTCTTTTATCATCTATGCATTAGGTTTGCCTACCAAAATTGGAAGCCGATCCCTCTCTTTCTTCACGAAAAATAGTTACAGCCCTTATTACTTTTTCACATATATATAAGCTCTATCGGCATTACCCCTGTAGAATGGCAGCGTATGCCTCGGTAGTGCAGCGACCAACCTGAGGAAGATAGGATATTGCGTTGCTTGTACAATGGTGACGGGAGTCGAGAGTTTTAATTAGTGAATGCTCCAAATGAGTCTATGAGTGCAGTGTGCACATATCCATGAGGGGCCACAAGATTTGACTGGATATTTTTGTCTTCTAAAAGAGGAAATATAATCCAGTAGGCCCTGATCATATCTTGTTAGACTACTCATATCTTTCCCTTCAACTATGAATAGTTTTAGACCATTTGAAATTTTCTTTTATCTCTTACAAGCAATTAAAAAGAAAACCACCATATAATTGCTTGATTGTTTGGTTGACTCTAAATCACAGTCAGATTCTAATGACAATTTTGTTTTGTAAATTCCGTACGAAAACATACGTGCGTATACAAATTAAAGGAAGTGTCGTGGCAATAATTAGTTTGATGCCACTTATTTATCAACTTTTCTACTTTTTTCAGTGGCCTTGATATACTACAAAGCATTTGGAAATTTCAGCTTGAATGATCAAGAGGAAAGACCAGAAAAAAGAGAAGAAAAATAGGTCATGGAGCGAGACATGACCATATTGTTCAAGAACATGATATAAACGTAGAATCAGGCAGAGTAAAAGGTGGAGAAACCTGTTCATAATAACATTATTGTAACTCAAATTCAACACTTTAACCATTCAATCAAAAGAGAGTCATCTTTTCCTATTACTCGAATCCAATTCCATTTCTTTGTTTTGCTGCGTTAAAAGTTCCATTACACTCCATATTGACAACTGACAAGCTCTTGTTCCACAAGTATTTGACTCCTGATTTCGACCGACCTATGCAAAATCTTTTTTGTTACCCTTGTCAGTACGTAAGTTACATCGTAGTTTTGTTTTATTTTTCATTGTCCATATAGGGTTTGCTCTTTGTAAATTTGGATACATGTAGCAGGAGCAACACGCCATTGAGTTAAGGACAATTCCAATGTAACAAATATCCTAATTCCTTTATGTTATAGACACAGTGTATCCTAAATGCTTTCTCTATTTTTAATGCTCCTCTTCGTTGAAGGACCCAAACTTCAAATTCTTCTCAAAATTTTTGGACTTAATCGATGGAGTCAATTGATGTACTTAATGAATTAGGTTCACTCAATCTTGCATATATCTACTAATCTTTGGTTAATACTATGTGAAAAAAGTTTTTAAGGTTATGCTCTTTTTCTTAAAAAATAAACTATTTAACATTAATTTATACTTCAGTGAATTTCTACGTACGCATATTGTAATATTTTTAAAAGAAAGATAATCACTTATAATTGAGGAACTTCAAGTATACAAACGTTAATCATTAACAGTAACAAAATTTGCTGGTGTTTTTATATATATAGGAATTTGGAGACATAAATTTATAGAGCACATTTACAGAATTCCAAAAGAAATACGTATCTTTTGGACATGTATGGAGTTGAAGATGAAAGCCACAGTTAAACATGGTATTTTCACCCCAATGATCTAAAAGTAGAAACAGTATAAGAAAGAATAAAAGAATTGGTACAAATGTGGAAATGTGGAAGATGAAATAAAAAATGAAGTTGGAAGAATCCAAAACAATTGAAGTATTATCCATTCACTTATCAGCAAAATACAAAACCTAATATATTGTCCAATCCCGAATTCCTAGATTTACTAATTAATCTTTCCCCTAGTCTCGTATTTGTCTCCCCCTTGTGTATCTCATTCAATTAAACTTGTAGTCTATCTTGGAGACAGTCGAATAGCACATAAAAATGTCATTACTGCACATGCTTCCGTCCTCTTTAATCTTTTGTTTGTGTTTTCATTCATGGATCAGTTTCATACGCTAACTTGGAGCATTCTCAAAAATAGCTCCACAAACTTTCCCCGTCAGACGTTTCTACCGAGCCGTCCGTCTGCGGCGATGTGATTCTTGGCGGTGAGACCATCATGGCTCCGGCCATGTCCACCAGTAAATTTGGCATGTCAAAGAGTGCGTCTTCATCAACGAACTCGTCTACACTTACTGTCATATTGACACCATCGATTTCATCATATACAGATTGCCCTGAGACCTCACTTTTTCTCATCATTTCGGCAGCAGTTGTAGCTGCATTTCTTATATCCGCCGATGAAGATGAAGCAGGAACAGGGTATGACCCAGCAGAATCTGGAAAGTTGAGAATGGCATCGTCTCCTTTTAGTGCAAGCACCGCCACGTCATAGGCGGCGGCTGCCATCTCTGGAGTAGGGAATGTTCCTAGCCAAATGCGGGTGGTCTTGCGTGGCTCTCTGATTTCCGACACCCATTTGCCACTTCGGCTTCGTATCCCACGATATATAGGATGCTTTCTGGGATAAGAAGAAGTTGCAGAGGTGGTCATAATGGTGGCAGACCTAGAGCTACAAGTCTGAGGTGTGTCCTTTGGAGAAGACCAAATTGGGTCAATCGGGTTCCCTGTAGGAAGAGAATTAGGGTCAAATGACGGTGTTTGATTGGTTTGTGGCACGTAAGTTGGATTGTAAGGGTCAGCCATGTATGTTATGGCGTGAATGTTTTTAATTAATATTTTTAAGGAAATCGACCACAAAGAAGAGATATTGAGAGGGGTATCACAGATAGGAACAGAAGAGAAGAAACATGTACATACGTTTGGTGTTTGTGTGCTTTATTGTGTTAAAAAGAAGGAAAGAAAAGCGTGGGAATTTCGTGGGAGGCTTCTTGTTTCTGAAAGCATTTGTTTAAAGTCAAGTAGTCAGCAAGTTTCTAGTGCTGTAGCCACTCTATAAGCCAAAGTGGACATTTAGAAATTAGATCGCATTTGGTTAGAAGTTACTTGGTGTGACTGTACTAGTGCACACGGATTACTGTTGCAAGCTAGTTAACCCTCAGATGCTCCCAGTCCCAGTCCCTGGCCCTGCTCCACTCTTCTTCTAACTATGGCTTCATTTTCTTTTTTCTTTTGCACTGTACGCTCTGAGATTCTCCTAGGACCTTTTTTTTTTCAAAGAACCAGCAAATTAATTAACATATCTGATACATTCGACAACCAATTAAATCCGTCGACCCTTTTCTTTATTACTCCATCCTTTTATCCAATGTTAGGATCATCGAAGCTAAAATTGGCCAAGCATGAACATTGCACAAGTTAGCTTTGCATGCAACCGACCACACTATAGTTGCAGAACCATATCGAAACAAATTTCGGAGTTTTTTTTCTACAACCATCTGTCTTAAGTACTATTGAAGTGGACGGCGTCCAAAACTGAAGTTGGAGTATAAGATAATTTGATTAGTTGGGTGGCGGTGCATGGTGATGCTCGTCCTAAAAAATAGCGCTGTGCTTTAGTCTGCGTACCGGCGAACGTCCACAAGCCCGCCGGAGATCTTCTGCGCCTCACATTCTTGTTTTTATTGTTGCTTAAGTTTGAGTGAGTTCCTAATCAATATGTTATTTCTAATGTTTTTTTTTTTAAAATTAAAATATGAAATTTTAAGTCTAATGACTCATTTTCACTGATTTCTTTCAATTCTAACGTAAATAGATTGAAATTATAATTCCATTAAAAAAAGTCAAATTACGATTTTAATTAATAAGACTAGTATGTAATTATAGTTTAATAGTCCAAATTAATTTGGAACATGTATTTGGAATTGGAAACAGAATTCCTATTAACACAGAAATAGGATTTCAGTTTAATACAATTTCT
This sequence comes from Erythroxylum haughtii, assembly GCA_025504935.2. Taxonomy (NCBI): domain Eukaryota; kingdom Viridiplantae; phylum Streptophyta; class Magnoliopsida; order Malpighiales; family Erythroxylaceae; genus Erythroxylum; species Erythroxylum haughtii. The sequence goes on along the minus strand of JANSVB020000437.1, from coordinate 621,332 downwards.
GAGAATAATAACGAAATTGTATTCTAATTAGCATATCGATTTTCGTTCTCATTGCAATTGTAATTGATATAACCAATCATAAATTTTTAGGAAATTAAATATATTTTGGATTATGTATTTGAAATTAAGATTTGAATACTTTTTGTTACAATTATGATATACTTGAGAGAACAATTAAAAATTAAATTAGGTAATCATACTCGACATAAAACAAGGACTAGTTTTAATATACGGAAAATAAAAAAGGTTTTACAAAGAAAATAGGAGATGTATCAGTTGTTGACGTAGTCTACAAAAATTTCATGGCTAAAACAGAAAGCGCAGGTGTTAATTAACCCCGATCTTACGCTAGCCTATTGCGTTTTTGGCGTAAGGTCCCGCAATCTTTAAACCCCCTTACATTTAACCGCACAATCTTTGAACCTGTTCATTTTCTTTTCTTTTTATTTTTTATTTTTGAGCAATTAATATATATACATATACACAAATTGTAAAAGACTCAAAGGTTGGTTATTTTATATTGAATAGGTTTTAAGTTCTAATTAACATCAGTTAAGATATCTACGGCACTAGATAAAATATACAAGTCTGATTAGGAAAGGACTAAACTTATCTATCATATCCTCATCTATAAATACCGTGTTTGGAATTAGCTTCTCTACCAATTTTCTTTCAAGTTCTGGGCTGTGTCAAAAATCTAGTCTTCAACCTAGTCTTTGTTTTTCTTGCCATAGTAGTATAAGGCAATAAGCAGAGAGAGAGAGAGTTGAATATGGCTGGTGGTGTTGTTGTAGCGGGCGGGGGTGGTAAGGATTACCCGGGTAGATTCACTTTTAATGTCTTCATAACCTGTCTTGCTGCTGCTGTTGGTGGTCTGATTTTTGGTTACGATTTGGGTATCTCAGGTACGTTATAATCAATTCTAAGCTATGTTGTTTACGACGATGCTTTAGGCTGTGACCAAAAGAAAAACGTTTTCTTCCCGAGAAATCGTTTTAGGGTTTTCTCAAAAGCTTTTGAGCTCGCAACTCTTTTATACCTGCATTCACTTTGTTATTATTATTATTATTTTGTTTTAATGCCTTCATCTTGTGAATATTTGGGAATAGGTGGTGTTACTTCTATGGACCCTTTCTTGAAGAAATTCTTCCCAGATGTTTATGAGAAGGAAACGGCAATAACTCCATCAGATGATCAGTACTGTACCTTCAATAACGAGACGTTGACACTGTTCACGTCTTCGCTGTATTTGGCGGCGCTTGTTTCGTGTTTGGCAGCGTCCACGATTACTCGAGTTCTAGGTCGTCGTATCACCTACCTCTTTGGTGGTATACTCTTCGCCGTAGGTTCAGTCCTCAATGCCGTTGCTTTTAAAGTCTGGATGCTTATTGTTGGCCGTCTTTTTCTTGGGTTAGGTATCGGATGTGTCAATCAGGTAAATACTAATTTTGTCCTCATCTTATCTTATTTGTTGTAACATGTCTTGTAAACTAAAATTTTTCTGTGTGTGTACAGTCTGTGCCAATTTACCTCTCTGAGGTAGCTCCTCACAGGTACCGTGGTGCCCTAAACATAATGTTCCAACTGATGATTACAATTGGAATTCTGGTAGCTAATTTCCTCAACTATGGCTTTGCCAAGATTGAGGGTGGTTGGGGATGGAGGTTGAGCTTGGGTGGTGCATTGGTGCCAGCCGTCATCATTATTGGTTCTTCATTGATCCTTCCGGAGACACCCAATTCATTGATCGAACGAAATCACTATGAGGAAGCCAAAGCACAGTTGCTTAAGCTCCGAGGGGTTCCTAACGTGGATGCGGAGTTCGATGATATTGTAAAAGCTAGTGAGGCTTCGAAGAAGGTCAAACACCCATGGAGAAACATCGTGCAGAGGAAATACAGGGCTCAACTTGTTATGTCTATTTGCATTCCAATGTTCCAACAACTTACTGGCATGAACGTTATTGTCTTCTATGCCCCTGTCCTCTTCAAAACCATCGGCTTTGGAAGCAATGCCTCTCTCATGTCGGCAGCCATTACTGGTGTAGTTAATTGTGTGGCAACTTTGGTCTCTATCTCCACCGTCGATAAGTTTGGGAGGCGAAGTCTTTTCCTTGAGGGTGGCCTTCAAATGCTTATCTGCCAGGTTAGTTGTTACTTGATATTTTCTACATACATATGGATGTGCAATTTTATATCTTCAGTTTCTTAACGAGGTACTCAATATAATTCATTTTTTTTTCAAATACCTGTATAGATCATCGTGGCCTCCGCAATTGGAGTTAAGTTTGGAGTGAGTGGTAACCCAGGTCATCTTTCTAAGATGTACTGTGGTTTTGTGGTGGGTACCATATGCGTCTACGTTGCAGGTTTTGCATGGTCATGGGGACCTATGGGCTGGTTGGTGCCTAGCGAAATCTTACCACTTGAAATCCGATCGGCTGCGATGAGTATCAACGTGGCAGTGAACATGATCTTCACCTTCGCAGTTGCTCAAGTCTTCACATTAATGCTTTGCCACTTGAAGTTCGGATTGTTCATCGTCTTCGGTGTCTGTGTGGTGATCATGAACATCTTCATTTACAAGTTCTTCCCTGAGACCAAAGGAGTCCCCATTGAAGAGATGACCATTGTTTGGAAGAAACATCCTTACTGGAGTAAGTTCTACGAAGGTGACGATTCCGGCGTTGAATTGCCCAGTAAAAAGAAGACTGGACCCGGATCAGCTTGATTGTTCTTTGTGAATAAAAAAGAAATAAACCAGAAATTTTGTTGGATATTGTGTAGTGTCCGTGTTTTAATTTTCGGTTTCTGTGCTTTGTTTTCAGTTGGCCGAGTGGTTTAACATATTTTTTAAAATTTTATATATTTATTTTAAGACAATTTCAAAAGGTTGTGGTTATATTTTCTAAAATTAATAAATTATAACATAATCATTTATAGTAAAATGTAATATGAAATTACCTATAAATTATACAAAAATATTTATATAAAATAAAAGATATAAAATATGATCTAATTTATATTTAATAAAAATGTGTAGCAATGATAATATTGTGATAATTATTCCTTATACAAACAAGTCAATTTATTTTTTATTTTTTAATTTTATTATAACAATTAATTATAATGTAAATGTAAAAATTTTATTATCTAATTACAATGAATTTATTTCAAATATTATTTTTACAGTGTTTAATAAATTATTATATTTCTTTTTTATATGATTTTTAAAAAGAACGTTTATTAAATATTATTTTCTTTTCATATTATATCTATTATTAAATAATCATTGTAAATTTTTTATTTTTATCACACATATTAAAAGAAATTAATTAATATGATAATTAATCTTAACACATTTAAACTTTTTATTTTATTTTTCATATTTAGACAATATAAACATTATGAATTTATGTATTTATATTAATCTTAAAATTAATTAATCACTGTATTAATCTTAATGTATCAATTCTAAAATAATATATAAGTAATTGAGTTATAAAAACAAAAAAGTACAGTATAATATATTGAAAATAGCTATTATTTTATTAAAACTAGAATACATTTTATAAATACTTTTGACATGTTTTTATAAATTATTTATTTTATTACTTTTGAAAATAGTTCTTTTACTTTTTTGTTCTAAAATCACTATATTCTAATTAATCTAAATTTATATTCATAATTTTTTTCTCCTATCTAAAGTTTAATATTAAAAGATTCATTCTTAAACCACTCTAATTAAAAGTTTGTTAAGAGTAATTCCTTACATGAAACCTTGATATAAGTTTTACTTTAAATCCTTCTCGTCCTTAGAGTATTATAAGAATTTCATATTTCATAAAATTTATAAAATTTTC
>JANSVB020000437.1:606501-617370 GCA_025504935.2 Erythroxylum haughtii | reverse complement strand
GTATATTTCCATGTCATTCAAAGGCCAGCCTGTGTACTCTTTCCAAACATCCTTCACAATCACCTGAAACCAGAAGGGTTTAGGCTCAATTCCTGAATTTATTATGGTGGGGAAACAAAAAGACCAAAACTTTTACATTGAAGTCACAAACTTTGTTCTTGAAACTGGTTCTCAAAACTTGTCAACAATGTAAACTAGAGCAGAAACAAAAGGAAAGGTGAGGAGGAAGAAGAAGGTGAAGTCCTTGAAACAAAAGTACAACATTATAGAACAAAATATGACTTCTAAGATATTCCAAAAGTGGAGAAAGATGCATGAAGGAATTCAAATGATTGTCAGAAAGCTCTCTTGTCACTAAAGGTTGATCAATGGTGAAAAAACAGTTAGAGAGGTAATGATAAAAGAAGAAGCATATGAATCCAAGCAGAAGAAAGTGATACGCTAACGCTATCGACCAAAATCTGAGTTACGCACTTTCTCTTACGTGCAAAACAGAAGAAAACACCTCGGGCAAGAAAATTGAAGGATTTGAACTTGAGAAAAACAAGAAAAGAATGGAAATAAAAATTTTGGAACAAGAAGATCAAGAACTGTAAGTAGTTCTTCTAAGTACCCTATATTCATCACCAAACTCGAGCTTGAAAGCGTCGCGAATGGCTTCAGCAGAGGCACGATGACCACCACCCGTGTCACTCATAAGGATCAACACGTTCTTGGTTCTCTCAGCACCCATCTGAACAAGTTCCATGTTCCCATCATCGTCCTCGAAATCATTTCCCATCTCCTGAACATAGCACCTCTTACGGTGGCTGTGGCAGCTGAAGCTTCCGTTGCCACCACTGGAGTTAAAATTCCCATACACTCTCCGCAACACCTCCCTAAGGGACGCCTTCTTCTGAGACGCCACTTTCACAACCATATCCGTGCAACCACCAAAAGATCACAACCCAAATGAAATAACACTAACCTTACTAGCAACTTTTAGCAGATGCGTGTGTGTGTCTATGGAGGTGATACCGAGGTATCGAACTATACTGAAAGAAGCAGAGGAAGATAAAAACAGAGAAAACCCAGATAGGAACTGTCAGCTAAACCACCGTCCAGTCTCCCCAAACGGGAATTCTCCGGCAGAGAGGGGAAAGATTGAGTCTTTGAACGGACAAAGAATGGTAGAAGCTAGAGAGAGAATGACACGTTACTGTAATAATTGGCTGCTGTTTAAGGTTTGCTTTCTGTGTCTTCGTGTACAAAACTATCGGGTATTAGATTCTTTGTTTAACATGGGATGATTCTAAGGAATTATGCTTTTGGTTTGGGACTTTGGATTTGAGGAGTTCAAGTTCATAGCCGTCAGATTCGCATTTTTTCCTTCGAATGTTCCAACTTCCAATAGGTAGATTCGAATCTTGGATTGTGCAACTGTTTTGACTTTTGGGTCAGTAAGTGTTGTATTTTATTTAATTGATTTAATTATAAAAATTTTTAATATACTAATTTTAAATTAATTTAACAAATTTTTATTAAACTCTAACTTCTTCGAAACAGTAGTACTAGTGTTGTAATAATGTCTCTTTCACTCTTGTGTTGGATGTTTTGGATTATTACACTTGCCTCGGATAAGCAGTTAACTTGTACAATGTGAAGACTCATTTGCCACAGAAGTTAGATGGATTGGTCTTGTTTTAAAGTTGGTCATTAACTACCATTCCAACATTGATAAGTGCCTTGAGTGCTAAGAAAAGGGTGTCTAAAAGTCAATCCAATGTATGTGATCTATTGAAAAAAAAAAGGATCATAGTAATAAAATTTAATTAGTTTATTAGTCTAAAAATTAATTTTTAATTGTGGTTGATAACTAATGCATGTATTAATAATTTAGAAAACGATAAATCTAGAGTGAAGATGTGTCATGACTAGAAATATTAGTTAAATTTGATCCCTTATTTTTAGAGTCTTAAAAATGTAATTAATCAGGATTAGTTATCAAAAATTGTTAATAGAACAATCAAAATTAATTAAAAAATAAATAAAATTAATTCTCACCTTAATGATTTAGAAAATAATATACCTATCACTCTATGATAATTTCCAATATACCTCTCATATATTTAAAATATAATTTAATTTTTCAAATAATTTACATTTAAAATTTGATAAATGTAAGTATAAATTCAAACTTGGGCCTTAAGCAACTTTGGTGTGATTTATTATTATTTTTACTATAAACAACTTTGAAACACAGACCACATATAGCAAACTAACGAAGAACAACCTCACAATTCATTAATACATCAAATTAAAAGTTTTGTACTTTCTAAAAGAAGCATTTGTTACAAGGAACAAGCAGTCTTCTCTGTCAAATTTGTTGTTCCTTAAACGTGAACCAAAAGGCTGGAGGCTGTGTATTCTTAGCTTTGGACAATAGCTCCAATCTTACGGGAAAATACAGTCGATGAAGGTGTAGGGAAACTTGCAAGTTAGAATATATTTTGTTGTATTGCATCTTATAAAGCTATCTTACAAGCTAGTATCAGCCGATTACACTTGACCATTTTGCAATGCATATTGGAGTATTTAAAGAAATCAGTACATTTTGTGTACGACGAACAAAAAGTTGGGAACCTTCAAATCCCAGAAGCCATTTGCTTATAACAAAAACATGGGAATCTTCAAGTCCCAGAAGCCATTTGCTTATACGGTAGTTTGGGGACAGCGAGTCGTGTCTTGTTTATGATTTTGTTGGCGGTGTCGTGCTTTCTTAATCTTTATCAGAACATACAACGTGATAAGAGCCCGTATACATGTTTTGTTCTTCACGTGGGAATTGATAAGATAAGAAGGTAGTTAAGTCCGGCCCGTGTACCGTTGGGCTGAAATAATTTTATCAAGTTCGGGTTAGATGGATTTTCGATTTAGATTTAGATTTAGAAGATTTGTCCCTTCATTCTCTATAAAAAGTAACACAATTTTAGTTTAGATCCTGATTAGCAATTAGCGAATTGTATTAACTATTAGCTGATTCTATCAACAGTTAGCTAACAGTTAATTAATATAGCTGATTTGACCAACGAATAATATCAGTTGTTTATTTAAAGATGTTTGGTAAAATTAGTTGTTTAATATTAGTTGTTTATGTGTAAAATTACTTATGAGGGGATAATTTAAAATAAAAATTTATAATGACATAAGTATTATATTTTAGTATTTTTTTAAATATGTTCATAAGAATTTAGATAGAACAAAAAAAGTCAACATCATTACTTAAAGCAAAGGTTTATAATAATATAAGAAAGACATCTAACTGTCATTAACCTATAAGCAATATTATCACGAATAGTTGTCATCTCTCGATCAAATTCTTAGTTCTTCAATACCTTTTAGATGGTAGCTACTAATAAAGTTAAATTTGTATGTGTGATTAAAAGGATGAAATTTATCAAAATAGGATAAGCTTATCTCTATTTCTGTTTATATTTTTATTTTTATTTCTATTTCTATCTCTATTTTTATCTCCTTAGTAATTTGTAATAACATTTAGACATAATCATCTCTTTGTCACTTAATTTTTAGCTGCTGTTTGAAAACACTCCTCATAATAACATTTTCAAAAGCATTTGATTGGGTTCAATTCGTCAACTCAATTTGTTGATTACCAAAGATGATTATTGGTTGTTTGACGTAATCAAATAACTAAATACATCTTAATCTGCGAAAAAATAGATGATCAATTATTTATCAAACAAGCCCTTAACATTTTTAAAAATACATCATTTTGGTCTTTAAATTTAAAAAAATTTAAAATCAAACTAAAATATCAGACTTAAAACTTAATTTAAATCATCAGATTCGACTTGAATAGATTGAACTTCGAGTTGGACTTAAACTTTTTTCTTAACATTAGATCTCTAAATTTAACCGTTTTGATTAAAATTCAAAAAATTTAAGTAAAATAATGCTATTTTAATTTTAAAATTAATTTTAATCATGCTTGACACGAGTTACAATCAAGCTTGACCTAAAGTATCGGGCTTGATCGAACTCAAACTCAACTTGTTGTCAAGCCTAGTTCAAAGAAATTTACTCTATTTCTCTATTACTCTAACAATCCCTAATAATAACTTTCCTATATTACTATCATACCTCACCTTTTGCATTTCACTTTCCAATACTAGGGGTGTCAACGGGTTGGGCTAGGCTCAGGCCGTCAATGGCCCGTCCAAAAAAATTTATGGGCAGGTCGGAATGATCCGACTAACGGCCCGTGGGCGGGTCAAAGCCAACCAGCCTGGGCGGCACCCTGGGTCACGGGCCTCAGTTGACTCGTTCGTTTAATATATTTTTTAAATTTTTATATAATTATTTTAAGAGAATTTAAAAAAGTTGTAGTTGTATTTTTTAAAATTTTTAAACTATATATATTTATGAAAAATATGTAGCAATGATAATGTTGTCATAATTATTCCCTACAAACAAGATAATTTAATTTTAATTTTTAAAATTTATATTAACAATTAATTATAATGTAAATGTAAAAAAGTTATTATCTAAGTATAATGAATTTATTTAAAATATTATTTTTACGTGTTTAATAAATTATTGTATTTCTTTTTAATATGATATCTTAAAAAATAAGTTTATTAAGTTTACAATATAATATTTTCAAACTTTTAATGTTTTTATAAATTATGTGCAAAACTCTTAATTGATGTAGTTATTGTTGATTTTTTTACTTGTATAGTTGTATAAATATTATTTTCTTTTCATATTATATCTATTATTAAATAATCATTGTAAAATTTTATATTTTTATTACACATATTAAAAGAAATTAATTAATATCATGATTAATCTGAATGCATTTAAACTTTTAATTTTATCTTTCATATTTACAGAATGTATACGTTATGCATATATGTATTTCTATTAATCTTAAAATTAATTAATCACTTTATTAATCTTAATGTATCAATTCTAAAAGAATATATAAGTAATTGATATATAAAAACAAATATGTATAGTATATTATATTGAAAATAGCTCTTATTTTAATAAAACTAGAAAAAATTTTACAAAAACTTTTGATATGTTTTTATAAATTTTTATTTTTATTAAATTTGAAAATAGTTTTTTTAAAAAAATAATTATATTCTAATTAATCTAAATGTATATTCATAATTTTTTCTCCTTTTTAAATTCTAATATTACAAATTCATTCCTAAGTCACTTTAATTAAAATTTTGTTAAGAGTAATTCTTTATTCGAAACCTTGATATAAGTTTTACTTTAAATCATTCTCATCTTTAAAATGTTATAAGCATACCATATTTCATAAAATTTATAAAATTTTCACCTTTTTTCTTTTTAATATATATATTATGTCATAACTTTAAATTATAACATCATATAATTATGATATAACAAATTTATTAATTTATTGAATATTAAATTTAAAATATTTATATCTTTTTACTTAAATCACTTAATATTTCATTTGACTAAAACTATAAGTCTTTAAATGAAAGCGTTACATCACTAGCTTCTTAATGTTTTAATTAATATTTTAGGTATAATGACTAATGAGCTAAATATTAATATAATTTGTGTTAAAAGTCATTAAATCAGGTTTATATTGAAGGGTGCTAATACATTTGCATATCATTCACAAGAAAATATATTTTAAAATTAAAATCTTAAGATGTATTTATTCCTATGATTAATTAGAAAATTTAATTCAATTAAATAATTTATTAATTATTATAAGAGAGAATTGATAAAACCAAATTCATTAACTATAAAAATTTTTGTTGTACAAGAATGATTATCTAAATCATTTTATAAAAAAAGATACAATTTACAAAATCAGCAGTTGTGTTATCCCATATCGATCAGAGAGGCAAGCGAAGCATGTCTTATAAGGCAATAGCAACCTCTCCCTCGTAGATGCATTTTTTTGTTATAAGCTGGGTGGGCTTCGGGAGGAACAAAATCGTGAGATGAAGTAAAGTCGAAAAGAGGCCTACACACAAAGCAGACAATATCTGTAGGTAGATGGTCTAGGCTGTTACATTAGAACTTGTTATCCCATACTGGTCGGAGAGGCAAATGAAGCATGCCTTATAAGGCTGTGGCAACCTCTCCCTTATAGATGTGTTTTTCCGTGGTAAGTCGGTGGGCTTCAGGAGGAACAAAATCGTGAGCGGTAGTAGAGTCTAAAAGAGGCCTACATAGAAAGCAGACAATATCTGGTTACATTTGGTATCAGAGCCAGTATTCGGATGGTATGCCAGCAAGGACATTGGGCCCCAAGGGGGTTGGATACTTGTTATCCCATATTGACATATTATGAGCCTATCATGAAAAAGCATACCAATATGCATCATAAATTCATAAAATAATGAAAAAAATAAATGATAATAATATTTGAACTTCTATTATTACTTAGTGTAGGAATAGAAGTTCCATTTCTACCTTCGGTAGTGGATTAGAACTCTCGTCTGAAGGAATATATTCATCCATTTGACAAAAAACATATAAATACTTGAGGTTAGAAATAAAATATTGCATTTCGGTTTTGTATTGGATTTGTAATGCTTTACCCCATCTTTTTGGGTTAGGTTTATTGAAATTGAAAGATATTCATCCTGTAAATCTTTACTTGGGCATGGAAAAAAAGAGGTAAATTACTGAGATGTAGCATCTTAAAGGAAAGCAAAATAAATGGTGTTAAAAAATAACCTATTGGAAACAACTCAGATCCTTTAAATACAAAACATCAATAAATGAAATTAAGTGCTTTAAAGAAACAAAAAATTATGATGATCACTAATAATGTATTAGTATAGGAGAGAAGTCGCTTCCCAGTTGGTCCATTTTTCATGACTTAGTTTTCTCGGAATATAATTGTTAATTGCATAAGATTCTCATTGACTCATTCCTTCACCCTAAAAGAGGATAACTAAAACATAACTTTAAAAAAGGACTAACTAGAAATGACAATAACATCAGCGTAGACACACGAAATAGCAAACTTTCTTACCAACATCACACATAACATAAGTCAAAAATTGAAAAGTACAGTTGAAGCAAAAATGATATGGTATTTGAATATTCTGTTCTATGTTTGGGAAACATTCTTTAAACCAACAATGATTGAGAAATCCTACTTGTCAATTCTTTTAACCAGAGTTGTAGATGGTGAATTCACCTTTAGCCATCATTTAGTTTCCCAGGTACATTTCTTTGATTGCTCATATCGTAACAACAACTAACAGTCATAGAGAGAGATAGATAAGAAGCTGGTCAATAGTCCAAGTTACTTCTGTTTCAAGGTTGAAAACTATGATGCATCTATAACTAAGAATTTTTAAATCACTTTGAATAGCCAGTGTAGCCTTATTCAATGTGGGAAAGGAACATAAATAGACCATGATGCAAATTTCACCAACGCAAATTAATTTATGCAAAAAAGGGATGCATCTTAGATCTGGACTGTTTCTATCTTTTAGCTATTATGACCACAATACATCAAGAGGAATAAGAAGAAAGAGTATAAAGAAAAAGAGAAAGAAAATAACCCCTTGACCAAAAGATAAGAATAAGACTAGTCGGTTGTAAAAACTTCCCTTTGAGGACATAAGGTTTTTGGTTCAAGCAAACTTAAAAAGTTATATAATCATCATGGTCACTAGAGATTCACCTTACCTTGCTTCTCTTTTTGTTAAATTTGCTAACCTATGCCTAAAAGAGCCTCCTTTCATATATCTTAGCATCCTAATCACTACAACTAAGGTCACACATAGAGAATGCCAATACTAAATTGACAAAATCAGAATTATGGTAGAGCATTGGATAAACAGAACTCTATTATATGTAAGAAGAGTGGTGTCCTCAATCCTCTCCAACCACTACATACACCCACGTTGCAGTTCCTAAAATGATTAACAAGGAGAATGAAAAGATTTTAAGGATTTTTTTTAATCTGAGGAAGCTTACAGAAGGAACTTAGCCAAAGTTAGCTGGAAAACAATATGCCTCCCGTAAAAGTGAAGGAGGATTGAAAATACAATTAATTATAGTAGTGAGTTAGACTCTACTTGCTAAAAGAATCTATGGACTCCTTCAAAATAAGCAATCCTTATGGATAAAATAGGTACAAGAGCATTACATTAAAAAAAACTTAAGGATAATTGGATCCTTATATGTAAGCAAAACAAGCAATCTTAAAAGATGATTTGATTAATATCTACGGCATTTCATCAAACATATTATAAGCATTATCCCATATTCCCAATATTAACATACAAAGTTCTCAAATTAGCCACATCACTTCCTAAGACATAAAAAAAGCCAAAATGATGAAGAGAGAATGAGAGCTTAGCTTCGACACTGCCACGACAGATGATATATAAAGAAGAAAATTGAAGGAACAAAGTGAAACGAAGAAGAATAACAGAGAAGTGAGTGAGTTCTCGAGGATGAAAGGAGTTTTCGAGGAGACTGTGAGACTGTGAGTTCTCAAGGACGAACGGAGATGGAGGCAGTTAGGAGGCTGACAGGTGGGTAGGGGCGAGCGTACAACGGAGTGAGGGAGGGAGGTAGTAGGTAGCTGGGTGGCAGGATGGGCATGGCGTGACTTTCGTTTAATTAGAGGGAAAACGATGTTATTTTTGCTTGCAAGAAAAGGATGTCATTTTGTCTCGTATTTTATTAACTGTATAGTCAAAAAACGACATTGTCTTACTCTTAAAGAAAAACAACGTCGTTTTATTGATGGAACAAATAATTTATACATGAACAAAACAATGTCGTTTTGTTTGCAAAACGACATTTGCAATAAACAAAACAATGTCGTTTTGTTTATGACTCCTGAAAGGGCCACGACCTAGCCTGGCCACCTTGGCCACAACCTGTGACCTGAGTCAAAATGCCACAGGCCATATCCACCCGTGGCCCGGCTTGTGGTCCAGTTTGACCGAGCTAAACACATTGACCACGAGTCAGGCCAGGCTGGATTTATTTTGACATGCCTAATTATACACTCCCAAAAACCGCTAAGGATTCCAAGATTCTACCAAATGTCGGATTGCATTTGAGATTAACAAAAAAGAAAAAAATGTTCAAAGACCCTTTCGTAATTTGTAAATAAAATATAACAGTAAAATCTCTATAGCATTAAAAAGAAGGCAGTAATGGGCTGAACTTGGCTTCAATTTCAGTAGGTGTGTTGGCTTAAGTTTTAAGATAAGTTACGTTGTTGGGACCAAGTTAATATAGTTTGATGGGTTAGGTATCCCTTGGGTCTAGTTCTGCACCATCCACATTCAATTGTCTAAAACTTTTATAAGAACATTATATTAATTTTGGTTAATTAGAATTTTCGTTTGTTTAGTGTCTAACTTTATTATTTTGTGATAAATATTGTGAGACCAACAACATCTTGTTGAGCCCACCATAATACAACGACTAAAATAGTAAAGTCTAGGTTTCCCTCCTTTTTAAGCATTAATGTAAATTTTCAAATTTGTTTCAAATTTAGAATCTTCCGGTTCGCATTTTCACTATTTATTCTTTTGACTCTCTCTCTATATATATGTGCCCTAGCCTCCATTGATATCCATTCATAACAGTTTAAAGTAGGTAATTACACATATTTGGTAAGTCTATGAGCTTTGGCTTTAAATATGAGGTATAATTTTAAGTGTTGGCTATATGTGATAGAAATTGACCTAACTACTATCTTATAGTTGAATCAAAATATATAAATGTGTATTTTAATTTAAACTTGTGTGGGACAAGTCCACAAATGAATGCTAAAATCTTAAGCCTTTTATGTTTGATTTATTCAAGCCAGAATTTGGCTTTCTAACTTTACTCACGATATGTAAGGTTTAAATTCTTCTTTATATATATATATATATAAAAGAAATAATAACAAGGCTTTGAAAATCTTCAACACTAGCATAATGTTATATATATATCTTACTATTTCTTGTTCTGTGGAAGTTATATTTTAATTTTTAATTTTTTGTCAAAATTTAAGTTTATATGAAGATTTTCTACTGTTTATTCTAATGTTTTGTTTGGTTTATGTTATGGAAGTAATTTTAATTGACTCCTAAACAAATAAAATGATTAAATCTAATAAAAAATTTGTTAAATTAAGTTTATATGACACTTTGATTTAATGGGTCTCATCAAATATTATAATAACATTTTAAAACCCAAAAAAATTCTCCATTTGATTAATATATAGGTTTGTGGGTCAAATTATTTTGGAATAATCAATCTTAAATTGTCCTAACTTTTGAAATTTTTTTCAGTCGAGTACTTAAGCTTTCAAAATTTTTGATTGAGTGACCAAGCTTTTTAAACCTTAGTGGTTCATTTCAAACTGTTAGTTTTCATTAGTAATTTGCGAATTTGACTAAAAAATCTTTTTTTTCATGATATATAGATGTGTACTTAAAAAATAGTGGCCATAATTAGACTATAGTAGAAAGAATTACATGTCAAGAATAACAAAGAGTCAGATTGTCAAATCAGTAAATTACTAAAACTAAAACTTTAATAAAATTAACCAAAATATACCTTATATCCTTCTTATTTCTCTAGATTGGTTCGTTTTGTTAATCTTGGACACATAATTTATATATTTTCTAGACTAAGTGAAGTTCTAACTCATGATTTTGATAACAAATTGGAAACTAATATTTTATTATTAAATCTTCTTACACATAATCTGTTGGACCCCGAACTTTTCTTGGAATGTAGAACTATGAGATGAGAAAATTTTGTGATTATTCATGTGTAAAGAAAAGAAGAATTCTTGAATTTGAAATGATATACAAGATTAAGGTAGTGAATGTAGTA
>JANSVB020000437.1:525853-541324 GCA_025504935.2 Erythroxylum haughtii | reverse complement strand
ATCTCCTAAAGTTCCATTGGAAGGATAAGGTAAGAACAGAAGTTTTCATCAGACGTCATTTTTATGTGAGGTAATGCATGTCATCTGCAAGATGCCATATGTAATGTGACACAACCAAAATAGGTGTTGGGCCACCTAATTACCTACACAACCCAAACATCGTCAATTTTTCATTCTGTTAGATTTTTTTAACACAAAACAATGCAAGGAGTTACGGTTGAATTCAATACAAAAGTTCAAGGACTAATTTCAGCCATTTTCTACGAGTAATTTCGTCAGAAAGGACTAAGAAGCATAATGAGAGAAATCGGTGCTTTAAATTCTCCAACACCTTGCTCAAATGACAAACATTTGTCTCTTTTCTTCCTTCCCCACCGTCATGCCTCTCATTTTTCCAAATCACAAGAAGAAAAGAGGCAAGCTAACCACTGGAGGAATTGGCAATTTGAGATCTTATCAAATCAAACCGTTGGCTCAAATCTAACTCCTGTTACAGGCAATCTCACAAACTTTAAGTAACTTTGGCGACTTTTGGACCATCTCTAGACGTTAATCTTTTCTTGTTTGCCTTCTAGTTTGTTAAAAACCGCATTTTTGTGCAAGTTTATAACAGTGACAACTACAAAAGTATACTAAAGTTGGAGTGTAACATTAGAAATTAAATATAAGGCTTTGGAAAAATGATGATGGATCACATAATCATAGACGTAACAAGTCTTCTCCCCCTAAAACTTCCTCTTTCTTATTTTGAAACTGCTCGATCTAATAACATCATCATCTGTTTTCAGCGTCTCCTCTAGAGTTGCTATAGATTCTGGCTTTGTGAAGTACGTGAAAAGAAGATAGATTCCATCAAGGTAAGTGTTAGACTCCCCAGCTTTGTTCTTCTTTCTGATACTATAGGCTAGTGGAATTACCCCTCTGTTAAATACCTCCAAGTACATTCCACCCCCTGCAACAAGTATCTGGAAGACAAACACCCAACCAACATTATCAAATATTAGGCATCATAATGGGTGGAAAATCTATCATCAACCATAATTCTGATCACTTTCCAGTGAAACTTGACAAGTTGCCATAATGAAAATCCACGGATATTGTTTGATATCCAGACTAACAGTTTAAAAGTACCCTTGTTTTCCACTGATCCAGGAAACGTTCTCTTACTTAGGCCAACTTTTTGACTTCATCTCTTCTTATTTAAGGATATCATAACTTTCAAAATCTGTATTCTGTATTAAAAACAAATATGAATATAGTTCCCAAACAAACTACGAGTCACTTCTCTTCTGCCTGTACAAACTGTGCCTCACAACCAAACAAGCTATCGAAAAGTCCACACAATATGAAATCAATATCAAGGTCCGCAAGAAAGAAGAAGCAAACTTACAGGCTACACCTAAATGATTAAATGCCCAATGACATTCAACAAATTTCCACAGCCCAATCGATACTTTCAAAACCACTCCACATTGTTATTGTTATAGTGGATCAGCCTCTTCACTAATTGCAAATAAGCTGGGCACTAGTAGAACTTTAAGGCCTTACTTATCAAGACTTCCACAGGATTATTTTCGTGTTATTACAGTTCACTAAAACTACAGGTGCACAAATATAATGCATATCTGAGCAAGCACTTTGGCGTTTTTGTTAAACCTCCCTAGGTCAAGCTATGAAAACTTAAAAATTCATTCCTTTCCCTAACACAGAACAGAAAGCCTATGCAATTTAACTGAAGAGACATTTACCTCCTCGTACTTCTGGGTAAGAGTCAAGCGTTCGTCTTCAGACATGTCCGGTCTCAAGACCGCCATGGTCTCGTACTGTCGGAGCCCAGGTGGGCAGGGGGGCGCCTCCTTTTCCTCGACGGCCGTCATGTCAGCTCCGGCTGAAGAAGGTGGTTCATCATCAGAACCCAAACCGCCTTCATAAAATGAACCTGAAAAGTCCAGCGCTTGGGCCTTCATACTGATGTTGTTGCGCCTCTTTCCGGAAAGTGCAGTTCTTGTGCATGAGGGGAAGGGCTTGAGGGTGAAATTGAAGGAAATGGTAGCAGCACATTGTAAATTGGATAAAGATTTGGGACCGAATGGGTGAGAAATTACAGTTGATGAGAGTGACGCCAACGCCATAGGAGCTCTGTCCTGTGAACAGAGTAGTGTCTGGTACCGCAAAGACTGCAAACTTTGAAGAGATAAGTTTCGGTGCGCACCAAACTCTGCCCGCCGTAACGCTATACTCAGCGGAGAATTTATTAATATAGAACGAGGATTTATAATTGAATGAAACAAAGTAAGACAACGAGGATAATTCTATATTATATTATATTTCATTTTAAATAGTAAAAACAAAAAAAAATTAATTTGAAAGAGTTTAGAATAAAATGTAAAATAATTAATAACTTTACATTATATTACATTACAAATCTTTTATCCAAATAATATTTCACTATCTTACATTGTTGACCTTTTAATTTTTTTCAAATAATAATTTTATAACATTATGCTTATTTACGTTTTATTATATTATAAATCGGTTCATTCTATTATATTATATTCCATTCTATTAAAATTTTTACGTCTAATTAAACATAGCTTAAGGATTAAAAGTCTAAAACATTTTGGTAAAATAATTTTTTATCTTATTTTTTAGTATTAATTTATATTCTAATATTTACAAATTAACATAATTTACACATTAAAACGTAGTTTTATTAAATTCATTATAAATCCATTAATTTGTGACATATAGTATGCGAGATATGCAATTCTCTCTGCATGGACATTAAATTGGTATGTTAGTTGATTAATTACTTTATATATAATAAATTCTTCATTATTTTAAATTAAAGAATTTTTTTGATAAATCTTAAATTAAGATTTGCTTAGGTTCTCACCATCTAAAATTCGTCTGCTTGTCAAACATCTTAGACACTTAAAACCTATCCACTTCCAAATTTTTTTGTTGAGAAATGGACGTGAGATTTGACCCTACTTGCAATAGAATAATAATAATAAATTATTTGATTTACCAAAAGTCAAGTTCAATTAAAATTTTATAAAATAATTTATATATAAATCATAATAAAGCATAAATTGCAATTTGTTTTTAATTCTAAAGTTTGATTTTTTTTCTTATAGTTTCTTTATAATCATTTTTTAAATCAACTTATCTCAACCATCGTTGTTATACAAGTGTTTTGGCCTTCAACGACATTTATAGAATGAGTTGAGACAACTCCACAATAGTTGTAGAGAGGGTTAGAGGAAAAGTACTAGCATTCTTGGATTCTAAATATATTTATAATAGGTTCTGAATATTTTAGTAATTTAATTGAAATTAAATTATAATTTCAATTAAAATTTAATTAGAATTATAATTATTTTAATTAAATATCAATTATGTTCAAATAAGATCCAATATTTGATATTATCCTTATTAATTAAACATCACATATTTAATCATAAAGTTTATCAAACTTTACATTCAAGTCCAACTTGATTAAAATATCATTTTCTCTTTTTAACTCGTTCATCGTGTGTGAACTATTAGATTTCATAATATGTTGGAAATGGATATAAATTATACCCCTAAATCATATATAAGATTAGATAAATTAAATTCTTTTAATTTATCTTTTATTCCCTAATTAAATGATTTATATTCATAGGTCAATATTGACATCTAGAATCATATTATGATCACCTAAATATTTAGAAATGTCAAAGTGATTTTTGGCTAACATTTTTGTGCATGAATTTTCCATGTAATTCAATCTTCATCAAATAACGTTATAGTTGTCATAGAGCATAGAAATAATGTTTACTTATTTGAGTCCAGTTATGTTAGTTCTCTACTATTAGTAGTAGTTTCAATTAATGATATTTATAAACTATTTAAAAAATGTAATTCTACCTTAGCCAAAAATTTCCTGAATCAATATGAATCAAGAACAATGAAATATTCTCCCTAATCACTTTAGGGTGATGAATCTTATATTAATAACTTAACTACCTCCATATAATTCATGTTATATTTAATGATTACCAACTGAGGTTCCCTTGACTAGAATAGGTCATAAGTAGTATCGAAATGTAACAATCCTTATACAAGATAACTTTGGAGATATCAAGTCAAATGATCATTTATACAATCATCACAATGAGAATTCCATAGACATACAAGTAATATTCCAAATGGATTTTTCATATGGGGTCTGTTCAATGAACTTATTCTGTTGGACCTCGTTTTTGGAACCCAATGACCGGAGTCATCATAAGACGTGAGCGTGTGTATACCTTGAAGGAGTTATTTCACAGAACCCTTATTAGCCATCACCTCACAAGAGTAGTGTGCCCACATCAGCTAATGACCAAAATCACAATTGTTTGACTTCTTCAAAACAATTGTTAAGTCTCTAGTTTAATTTGAAGCAAGAGCCATCTCAATCGGAGTTCTATAGATGAAGTTATACTTAAAAAGCCAAAGTATGTTCATACCCCAATCATACTCTCTCAGCCGACCCCTCACTATCTTTCCATCAATCTTTGTCAGAACAACACCAAAAGCTGCCAATTTTTATGGAGAGGTAGAAAAATGCATTAGGAGTCTATTGCTTCAAGAATCACTTCATTTGGAGGTCGGAAGATGAAGTTATGGTCAAAAGAATAAAAAATGTTTATATCTTCAATCATATTGTACCTATCTTGGGATAATTAGTATAACTTTCTCTAGAAAGCTTAGATTGAGGCTATTATTGGATTATTTGAAAGAAGACTTCTAGATCTACAACTTTTATGAGAATTCATAAAGTGAGATTCTGCCTCTAAAAGGGTCAAAATAGTAATTTACTGTAGCTATCTAATGAATGTCCATTTAACGGACATACATGTCCACCTAACGAGCATAGACAGACTTGGGAGTCATTTTTCACCGGAGAAGGTCCGCTTAATGGACATTGGCAATGCTGGGGGTCCTCACAGATCTGAGAAGGTCCGTTAAATGGACTTAAAGTCCGTTTAATGGACATAGGGGTTTCCTAAACACCTCCAAAGCCTCTCCAATGCTTCCTACATCCATTTGAACATCAGATTCACTCATAATCTTCCCAATTTCACTTCTTCTAATGCAATAACACTCCTAAAACATTCAATTACCAATTTGAGTGCATTAAACTCCCAAACCTCAACTTAAAGGACTCATAACATACATAACTCTCATCATTCACCATAGTTGTCATGTTCATACTTCCCATGCAGCATCATCACTTATGATGCTCATATCTCTCAACTTCGATACCCAAAATTTACATATTTTATAGCGTTGGAAAGCTAAGAGGATAAACTACAACTTTCCAGAGACAACTTTATCTAGTTCTATCTAGATTAGTACAATTTTCTCCCTGAATCCAGTACACAATTCTTACCCTTATGAAAAGCTTGAAGATGCAATATAAAGACTTTGGAAATCATGAACAAAATATAATGTATATATATTTCATTAACATCAAAACAAATAAGAGTTTTACAAGGCTTTAGTGGGTATTTCGAACCCCCCTTACATTATAATCCAAAATACAAAGTTTACAAAAAACTAGAATAACTCAAAATGCGACTAAAGCATTGTTTTACATAATCTAACTTAAAAAAAAAACATGCAAACTGGAGTGATGCCTTGACTCTCGACTTAATCACTCAATATATTGTTCATCGCCTGAAGATGGGAAGGAAGGGGGGAGAGCTTAAAGCTCGTGGGTAACATTCTTATAACTGGTAACAAGCAAAAATCATTGAAAACCATCATAATCATAGCAAATTCTCATGAAAATCCATAAAACAGATATTTCTCAAATTCTCAACTTGTCAAACCAATTCACAACTCATATAAGTCAAGTATTCATCAAACTTGTCAACACTTGTAATCACATAAGCACATCATAATGGTTTGGGTAAGTCCATGAACAAGACGAACTACACAATTTTACATAATGGTCCTGTGTAGTCGTAAACTTAAGGGAGTCCATAAAGGAGCTCCATGCTACTAGCGGCCAGGTGGGAGAAGCCTTTAACTTGGTCAACGTACACGTGATATTCTTGAATGAATTACACTAAACCCACATAACATTTAATTCATAAATTGTAAACCAATTGCCCAAATGGTACATTTTGAAAAAAAACTTATTTTTCATGAGCATGAACTATTTCATATGCAATTCCATCATCATTTCACACTTTATCAACCAAAATTCCATAACAATCATATAACCATTACTCAAATCATCCAAAAGCCACAAATACAATAATTATGGAGCAATTTGAAATCATTCCCATATCACTCAAAATTCATTCACAAAATTCATATATAAAAACATGTGGCACATTCTCAAACCATTTTAAAAAACAATAAATGCATATTTTCAAGGTAGTTGGAAATCATTTAATTCCATTTATTTGAAAGAAACTTTAATAGCTTATTTACTCAATTATAAAAATGTCGCCCACCTTAATTTCCTTACTTGAAATCCTTGCTAAAAAAGCCTCTACTCTTGCTCCTCTTGCCTCTCTTAATTTTCTTCAACATTGACAAAAACCCCAAATCAAAAGGAATTCAAATTGGACAACCCAAAAAAACTTATTCATAAAATTAACCCTAGAATGCTTAAACCCATACATTTCCTAAGCTCTTTGAACCAAAACTCTTCCAAAAATCTAAAAGATCAAACATCAACTTAACTTGAATCTTTACCAAACAATGATTTTCTTGGCTTTAATGGAAGCTTTAACTTTCCTCTTCCTTTTTCCCTTCTTGATCACTCTCAAAATCCGTCTTGAAGGTTAAAAAAAATCAAAACCTAGCATAACTATCCTTTTTCCTCTCAACCCACGACACTTCTCTCCCTTCTTTCTTATTTTTTTGTGCTTTCACTTTTATTTCATTCCTCACTAATGTTTTGGTTTCTAAAATGCAAGCCAACAATTTCCTGTTCCCATTTTTCCCCTCCTTCAAAGCCTTAAAACTGTCCTACTTAAGTGATCTTCCTAAACTATCCTCATGTAGCTTACTACCTTAACACTTTAATTCCCTTAACCTATGTTATATTATCTTACTCACATTAGCATTCTAATTAATTCTAACATATATTAATCTAGCAAAACCCCAAAATTATCTAATCAGACTTATTTATAAAGAAAAAAAATTTGGGGCCAACATAAAGATCCTCTAACCTCATCTTTTGTTTCCAAAATTGAAAAATAGTGGCTAGGAGTTAAATAACTAAGGCCCTAACTCCATTATCTTATGAGACAAAGCAGGGGTACTAAGTATAAAAAAGAAAATATTATTTTCATTCTATAATACCTCATGTAAACCATATTGTTCCATTGTTTCACAATCTAGGTATTCACTGACTAAAAAGAAGGTCTCCTCTTCATGAAGAATCCTAGAATACTTTCCCCCTATTTCTTCATTACTTTCCTTAGAATGACAAGCTTAGGTGCAATAATGCTCTTACGCTTAGACATTTTTGGAGGACTTAAATGGTAATGAAAAGATGGTGAAGCATCATCTAGTACCTACTTCCAAGATTTCTTGGCAAAGGTATTAGCTAAATATTTTCTAAAGATGTTTCTAGGGTTAGAATTTTTTATTGTTTGACCATCAATGGGAGTGTTAGACCCTAAAATAAGTAAATTGTATGTGTTGTACTTAAGAGTTAACTTGCAAAGAGTTATAGTTATTAAGGAGGTTTTTAGATTACTTATGATTTATTCTTATTTAGGATATGTTGAATTGGTATTGGGATAGGCTTCTTCAAGAAGACCATATAATTCCTCTTCAAAACAATCTAAAACCTACAAATTACAAGTTGTTGCAAGAAGTTGTAATTTACTTTCAAAAATATGAAACTTGCCATATGCCTTTTTTCATATAGAAATGGTTTGTGTTTGAATGTCGTTTACATGTCAAATTTAACTTTTTTTCATTAAACTATCTAAAATATCATTATTTTAATAGTCTATTAGATAAATATCAATTTCAAATTCATAATAATATATTTCTATGTCTTTTCTTAATATTATATATCATGGCTTAAAAATATATAATTATTCATTCCATTATTATAATATTAACAGAAAAAATTAAAACATTATATAACATGGACATTTTTATGATTTTCAAAATTTTGTATCCTTTAAAAATTATAAGATCATTCATCTGGCATAGGGTTCAACAACTTTGCAACATTTTAGTTCCAATATTAGGATGGCTAAACTTCATCACTCAATTAAGACTCAATTAGACTGATAAAGATGTGAACATGAACAGGTTAAATTTTCATCTAGTAACACAATTTATGGGACTTAAAGGAGACAAATAAAGGGATATTCAAAGGAATAAAAGTCTAAAATGAAACTCTTCTTCCCAGATGATTGATTCCACTATACTACAACTGATAGCTCATAATATCCATCATGAGCATAGTGCTAGTTGGGAATGAGAGATTGCCAACTTCTTCTACTAGGAATTACGACATTTGGAATATCAAGGTTTAATTACTTTTTAAAGTGATCCTTTCCCTTAACTTTAGCCTTATTATGCTTAAATTTAATTGGAAACTTTGTCTTGGATTTTGTTATTCGTATTATAGGGAGCTTGCTTCTACATTAGTTTTTATACTTTTTTAGACTAGTTTCTCATCACATGATGTATCTAATCCATTTTTAATAATTTTATTTTAATTTCTCAAAAGAATAAGAATAAACTTAAATATAGAACCGATCTCTCATACCAAATTTAATACATCCTCATCAATAAGTTTGATGAGATTTGATATCAATATGACCAGATCTATATCTACTTTATAGAATCTAAATACATATATTAAAACATATGAAAGAATGATATGAATTTCCATACTTCAAAAAAAAGGATTAGGTAATCTTTGAAGGAGATGGCCCTATAAGAGGGCCTAAAAGTCACCAGTGAGCTAGGTCCTAAGAGTTTAAAAGGAGCCAAAATGGATGGTATTATGGCACTATGTATCAATTCTCCCAAGGTTCCACTATGATATTAGACCGTGGATGGTTTGAGTTTCATAGCTAACTCATTAGGAAAAACCTCTATGCTTGGATTCCTTAACAACTAAGATGACAGGTTATGTTATGCTAGAATATATGTTGAAGTGAAGAAATTTTTAGAACTTCTAAAACTCTTTTTTGTCATGAAATTGAATGAAAGTGGAATGCTTGTTAAGGTTAAGATTACAATTTATTATACCAATAAAACCTATGTCTTATAATCGTATATGGAAGCCTACAAAGAACAAATTTAATATTGGTACTTATACTGAGCTTTCAAAAATTGATGGAGCAAATGAAAAATCTATTGCTTCTACTCCTATTGTTTTTGAAGAACTATACATTAAAACTAAAAGGGAAGATACTTATGAAAAATTAGATGAAATGGCATAGTATGAACGTTGAAGAACACTAATTCACTATAAAATAATATATTGCACCAACACTAGAAGTAGTGAAGACTATGGAGGCCTCTAAAATATAGGAACTAGAGTTGTCCTATAAAGGAATAAATAATGAGCTTAACAAAATTGTTAGCTCTAGGCAAAATCTGAATGCAAGTTTAGGAAGTCTATTGTTGGAACCAATCCCCTCCTTAAGAAGGAGACTAGGAATGCAAAAAATGTAAGAATAAAAACTTGAGACAAAAATAAAATCATAAAGAATTAAGGGACATAAATTGAGAGAAATTGTAAAGAGAGAAATGTTGTCTTTTCCCCACCTTAACAACCTACACTCGACATCCTTTCCCCCTACTCTCTAACAGCCAACCCTTAACCTCGTAACTACCTAAAAATAAACCTTCTAGAAATAGAAGCTTAACAGCAACCACTATTGATGCAAATACAGTAGAACTCGAAATAGAATATCAAAGCAACCAAAAAACTACTCCTTCTACAATAACACTGACTCATATAAACAAACTCACCAATTCCCTATGATAAAAGGAGCTACATATAGGAAACACGAGGAGCCCAATAGGGATAGACAACCTGGAGCTCGATAGTCTGGAGATTCTGGGAATCTTGGAAAGCTTAGACATGTGGAGAAACGATTGGCTTTCTTAGTAGTGCAAAAATGGACATTATCAACTTGGAGGAATATAGGAATGGTAAATGTGAGGGTTAATAAGAATGAACTGTTTGTTTTTACATTCAACTATAAGGATAATGCATAAAGAATAATAGATGCAAGCCTTTGGCATTTGTTAGGACATCCAATCTTATTTTAAAAGTGGCATTCCAGAGTCACATTACTTAGGAGCAAGTTAGAAAAAATTACTCTATGAGTGAACTTCCACAAAGTTCACTTGGAGTACTCGTCTGTAGAGGGAATGAGTTAGTAATAAATGCATATTTGACGATAATTATACATCCATATTTAACATGTTTTTCTTAATTTGCTCCAAGTGCATTTATATGTGATAATTGCCTGCTTGGCTAAAAAAGAATAATTCAAATGAAATAATGGGATAAAATAAAGATTTGAAAAAACTTGGAATTATACGAGCATGTATATTCCCATGTAAGCCTCTATAAATGTGTAAAGTCACGATTTTGGCTGTTTTTGGAGATACACAGTCACCTACACATTCATGTAAGTGACCATGTATCTTCCCAAAACCCAATTTTCATTATAAAAAGACATGAATAGAGGGAAAACATAAAGGGGTTGAATTATTAAGTAGTTTTTAAATGTAAGACACCTATAGAGATGACAATTTTGATCTTGGGATGAAGAAAACATAAAATTAACATCAATAGATTTAGAAAATAAGTACATCAAATCCAAACTTGCAAGAAAATTCAATATAAGAGAAAAGGAGATTTAAAATTATGACTTCTTTCTTTTCTATTAGATGTTTTGCATTTTTATCTTTAATTTCATTTTCTATGATTAGTAATAAATTTGTTTAGTGTCTAGGTGTAATGAACCCTAGTTTGGTATAAATATATGTTTTAATCTTTTATTCAATGCAATTATATTTCTTGATTTATTACGATTCAATTATGTATTTTATTCTTATTCTAATATATCCTAAATATTAGGGCATGAATTGATTTCATATGATTGTGATTAAGAAATCATCTTTTATTATAAATCTACTATAATTGGAAGGAGTTCCATGCAAACCTAGAGATAAGCCGACATAAATCCTCTAGATTAGGTCAAACCTAATAGCAAAATTTATAAACCGATAAAGCAATCCTAAGGGTTTTAAGTTGAAAGAGTTCCGTTAATCAATTGATGTATTAATTGTTAATAGTCTTGAGAGAGTTATTGACATAAGATAAAAATCTCCACAGTCCAATAGTCAATAATGTGATTATATAATAAAAGGTTAATAATTCAAGGATTCTTGGGAGGATTCATCACTTGAACACTACTATTTGATATTGGATTTTCTTCATATTCTACTTTTCCTAAGTTCAAAATTGTTTAATCTTAATTAGTTTATTTGTTTAGCTTTATTTCTAATTAAAAACCAAATTTAGATTTTTAGGCTAGAATAGAAAAAGGGTAACTAATAACTGTAGATTATAGTATATTTTATAGATGTTTAAGTGTTTCCTTAAAGGATTATCATATTCATAGATTTAGAATTGCATTATTGTTAGTGTTTACATGTCTTTTTAAGCATTTGACTAGTTTAAAGTAAGAATTTAATCTTAACTTTTTTATTTCAAGAGATGTTTGATGTGTTTGTGAGTGCATGACAAGAAATCAAGGAAAGGATAAGCAATAGATGTATGAGGCTGGCCAAGATCATGGCAAATGAACATTGCTAGTATGTACGAGGCCTTTGTCATGATCATGGCCCCATGCACAATCGTGACAAAGGTTATGGAATCACGTAGGTCACGATCATTGCAACTCGTGAGATTTTTGAAGTTTCGAGGTTTTATAGCTATTTTTGGAACCAAATTAAACAAAGAAACCTAAGAAACTACCCTAGGAGCCTCAAAAACTATACAAAAGGCAAGAAAAACAAAAAATACGATAACAACCATATTAAAAAAAAGATTAAAAAGGAGACATTGAAAGAAGCTCCAAAAATTCCAAATTTCCTGATCAAGACTCCAAACAATTTTTCTTCCTTTTATTTTCATTTATTTTGTTGTCTTGGATGTTTATTTGGATTATAAGATGTTAAACATGATTATGAGTTTCTAAATTCACATTAGGGATTGTTTTTTATGTGTTTTGATAAACTTTATTCTTGTTGAATTCAATACATCGATGAATGGTGTATGATAATTGCTATGCTTATATACCCAAGTATCCAAAGTTTCTCAAAGAAAAATTATCTAACAAGAAAAATTGAGATGATAACCAAACGATCTGTATGACAAAAGGCTGCAACTCTATAATTACCAACCACATGCCTTCAAAGTTGAAAGATCCAGGAAGTTTTAATATACCCTATGTAGTTGTTAATTGAGAATTTTCCAAATATTTATCTGACTTAGGCATAAGTATTAATTTTATTCCTTTGTATATTTTTAGGAAATTGGAGCTAGGAAATCTGAAGCGGACATCCATGCTTATTTAGTTTATGGATCCAACTGTGAAGAAACTGTTTGGCATGATCGAAGATGTGTCTATAAAAGTGGAAATGTTTATTATTCCTATGGATTTCATCGTTTTAAACTTTGACGATGATCGAAATTGTCCACTAATTCTTGATAAACCCTTTTTAAACACTAGAAGAGCTTTGGTCAATGTTTATGAAGGAAACCTCATCCATTAAATTAGTGATGGACAAGTAGAATTAAATATGAATAAGGTATTAAAGAATCCGAATGAGGGCAATTCATATATGAGAATTGATGTAGTTGAATCTTTAAAGGAGCATGTTCTCAGGATTTCAAACCATGTGCAAAAATGGATAGAAGCAAGACAATAATTCGAGACCCAGAGTGATAGTAAAATGAGGAATATGTCGAGCTAACAATGATAAATAAATGCTACTTAGGAGGCAACCCAAGAATTAGAATAGGTTTTATATTTTTATTTTTATTTCATAAATTAGCACGTTATGTTAATTAGGTTTTATTGAATTCTAACATGTAAGTTCTTATTTTAACGTGTTTAAAGTATTTTGATTCTTAAATCTCATAATTTTGAAGTTATAACAAGCTCTAGGGGATACATGAGGTAAATCAAGCCAAGCATGGTAAAGGTGGCAAATTCCAGCCATGCCACGATCGTGCACGGTGAGTATGGGTCCTTTCTATTATAGGTGAGGCTCACCATCATCGTGGCAGGTATGAATGCATACCAAAATCACGACATATGTACACAAGCCATAGTTTACCCTCTTTTCTAACCCTACCCCTTTAAATACTTGTTTTCTTTTCTTTCAACTATCATCCCATGATCACATGTTCTTGAGATCTCACACGTTCTCCAGATCACACACATATCTCTCGCCACTTTTCTGATTACATCAATTACACTGTCACCACTCACCACACAAAATATCTTTGGAATCCTACATTGATAAAAGGATACTTGACTATATTTTACCACTCATATTTGATGTATTTGGCTTGATATTTTACATTTTTATTGTATATTTGGTACTTAATTTTCTCCAAGTATGTTTACAAGTGATAATTGCCTTCATAGACTTAAAGGAGAGGAATTTGCATGAAAACACAATGTAAAATGGAGAATTGACAAATATTAAGGAATGCACGATTGTGTATATTAACCGTGCACTTTCCAGTGGCCATGCACTTTTACGATACCCAGTGAATTCCAATTATGCACTAAACGTAAAGCGACATTTTAAAAGGTGAGAAAAGGTAATCTGTAGGGATTCGTGGAGGAAACTCTTAGAGGCAATTTCTAGACATATAATAAAGGAGATTTAGAATTATGAACTTGTTGTTTTCTGTTTATTTTTCTTTCAATGTATGTTTGATTTCGTGCTTGATAATATGTAGCTAAACACCTAGTGAGTATTTGGTTACGTGAACCCTATGTTAATACTTTGATTCCTTTATTAATGTAATTGGTTTGATTGATTATTGTGATTTGATTATATGTTTTATTGATAATATAATTTCATAAGTAAAGATTGAGAAAACTTAGTCAGAATAGATCTACCGCAATTAGAAGGAGTTAATTGCAGCCTTAGAGATAGGATGACATAAATATTCCAGATTAAAGTCAAACCTAATAGAGGGACTCATAAATCAATAATGTAATCCTATAAGATTTAACTTGAGTAATTATATGAGAGACCTTAGATTAGTTATTAGTAGACTCAAGGTTAGCTATTAGCATACTATAAGAGTCTCCACGGTCCAATACATCAACAAAACAATTGCATGATAAAAGATCAATCTATTAAGGGTTTAAATGGATTTGAACCTAGATACTAATTTCTGATAACGATATTTTTCTAAGTGAATTCTATTATCTTCGCATTCATTATCGTTTCCTCTTTCTTTAATTGTTTTAGTTTTATTTTCTTTTTATTAAAAATCTAAAATTAATCCT
Organism: Erythroxylum haughtii; assembly: GCA_025504935.2. Lineage (NCBI taxonomy): Eukaryota > Viridiplantae > Streptophyta > Magnoliopsida > Malpighiales > Erythroxylaceae > Erythroxylum > Erythroxylum haughtii. The sequence goes on along the minus strand of JANSVB020000437.1, from coordinate 526,736 downwards.
TAGGCTAGATAACAGGGGACGATTAATTATTAATACTCAAAATTAGGTCAATCACACATCTTTTACTCAAGCTAACAAATTTTCTCACTGGTGCCAAGCTATGTTTGAAGGGTTCAATGCTCTCTATCACAATGCCATATGGACTCTTGTTCCTCCCCCACCAAAGACAAAAATTGTCAATTGTAAATGAGTTTTTTGCACTGAACGGAATCTCGATGGTTCTCTTAAGCATTACAAAGCTTATCTTGTAGTTAAAGGTTTTCATCAAACCTCAAGCGCTGATTACATTGTCACTTTCAGTCCTATTATCAAACCCACAACTATTCACATCATCATTATCTTAGCCATGTCCAATAATTGGCCTATTCACGAACTTGATATTAATAATATCTTTCTTCATGGCTACTTATAGGAGCATGTTTACAGTCTCAACCTCCTAGCTTCATAGATCCACACCATCCTCACTATGTTTGTGGACTCCATAAAGCCTTATATGGTCTCAAACAAGCCCCTCAAGCCTAGTTTCATCGCCTAAGTCAAAATCTCGTTGATCTCTATTTTAAACCCTTAAATTATTATACCACTCTATTCATTCATAAAACAGCTCCCACACAACCTTTCTCTTTGTTTATGTGGATGATATCTTAGTAACATGTTCTTCCCTCCGTCATCATAACACTTATCCATAATCTCAACTCTAGCTTTTCTATAAAAGACTTTGGTCCCATTCATCACTTACTTGGTGTCAAAACTCACACCACTTCTTTAGCTCTTCTTCTCACCCAAACACAATATACCAAAGGTCATCTTCTTCGAATTGACTTTAATAAATCTAAACCAGTTCATACACACATTTCCTTTATTTGTTATATTCACTGTCATT
>JANSVB020000437.1:467415-477899 GCA_025504935.2 Erythroxylum haughtii | reverse complement strand
TGATGTTTCAACAAACTTTCCAATATAAACAGTAATGAAAGAGCTTTGGCGGTTCAAGCAAACAGCAATAATTAGTGATAAAACAATATATATGGAATGGATTTGGTGCTGTAAAAACAAAGAGAGTTTCTGTATTTTGTCAAAACTTTCGGTGTGAAGAAACAACAACAGAGGAAAGCTTCACAACAGTATGTGGCGTTTTGCATGTATATGCACGTGTCTCTCAACCCAAACAGCCACTTATCACCACAAATACAAACCATTTGTCTCAATACAATTTAGCCATTTGTCACATTTTAATTGGTCTCTTATTTTTTCTTAATCTAAAAATACCCCAAAATTTCAGTTTGTCACATTTTAATTGGTCTCTTATTTTTTCTTAATCTAAAAATACCCCAAAATTTCAAAAATTTTCAAAAAATTCACCAAAAATCCAAAATAATTAGATTATTCTCCAAATAAATTTTCAGCTAAAATAATTCACCAAAAATTTCAAAATATCCAAAATTGCCAAATCACAATTTATACACTCCAATTTAATCCACAATTTCCATTTATAAATCAAATTTACCCGAAAATGCCAATGAATGCATGTACAATCATATGAATGTGCAAAATAAATATGTATGTCACAATTAATTTATGCATAATGTGCATTTTCCTAATTTCACAATATTTTCTTATAAATTACTATTCTAGCCTTAACATGGGTATCGAAATGTTACACCTTCTCTCTATTTTTCCTCACTTGTAAACATTATAGTCGCACTCTCTTACAAAACCTACATATTTTTCTCTTTCATATCACAAAACAGGTTTTTCTGATGTGTAAGTGGACGTGTATCTTCATCACCACCTCGCTCACAGCTATATACGATCACAGGGAGTTACATGATCACCACACATTGTCGTGTATGTCAGTCACACAGGCGTGCATACGAGCGTATATGTCTTCACTCTTTATATATTCATTCACATAGTTCTAGAGACTTACACAATTAATCCATAGGGTAGAGTAAGTTAAGACACGAGTGTGTGTCATCTACAATGGCTTGTGTGTTTATACAATTGATATATACAACCGTATAAGTAAGAACATAGGTGTGTAGCACTTTACACAGTTGTTTAGCACTTTACACGGTCGTGTCTCCCTTCACAGGAGCTTCATCCATCTTGTCTTTACTTGTTCTTCATCTCCACGACTTATAAAGGCATCTACAATCACTGAAAGTCTCAAAATGGAGTTGGGCATGCAACACATTATCCCCAACAGTTAGTATATCATCCAATATAAATAGGTCTAAAATTGGTTGTTTATCGAATACTTAGAAATGCATATCTATAACTGTCAATTATAAATTCAAAAGATTGAACTAATCAAATTGCCATAAAGGTGCTAAATGATATACATGAAATTATCTTTTAAGTTTGAGTTTGTGAATCTCCTTTAAGTCTCTTTACAACTTGCAAGAACCAACCAGAGGGAGCATCCCAAGATTTAACCTCTAATGCTACATTAAAAAAGCAAGAGTACAGGAAAAGTAACTTTATCTTGAAAGAGCTCAAGGATATGAGTACTGTTCCATTTCGACCAGTATCGGCCGGAACGTACCATACCGGCCGGAAACTAGAACGGAACAGGCACCATCGGTACCGGCCAAAAATACTGGTCGATATCGGTGGTTTCCGGTCGGTACCAACCTGTACCGGCAATACCAGACTGTACTGGTCAGGTACTGTTAAATTAAAAAATCGTAGCGACCTAATAGCAAATTTGAAAAAATTTTAACCTAAAAATTTCCTAAACTCCCATCCCGGTCGACTCTACTCTTTTGGTCTTCATCTTCTACTCTTCTCTCATCTAAAAATTTCCTCCTCTCCTTCTCTCATCTCTCCACTGCCCCGCCTGGTCCTCGCCGCCACCACCCACCTCTGGTCTTCTTCTCACCGTCACCGTCGCTCGCCTCGTTCTCCCTTCGGTGTGTCATTCCTCCACAGAGACTCGAGTCACCCGACGCCACCACCACCTTCTCCGCTCCTCGCCGCCGCACTAGAGCACTGTGACACTGCAGGGAAGCCAGCGGAGACGCAACTGAAGCCAGCGGAGACGGATCGACATCTGACCCGTGACAAAACTCGAAGACCCGAAGTTGGTTTTATGAATTTTGTTTCTGATTTAGAAAATTTCATGCTTAATTAAATTTATTGTTGTGTTGGAACGTGAATTTCTGATGGATTTTGTTAGATTGGTGTTGGACAGTTGAAGACTTGGATGGTATTTTTTGTATTGTTGGCTTCTTGTTATCTGGGTTTTCGAATTTTGGTTGGAATTGGATCATGGACGATGCACGATGTTGGTTGGAATTGGATGATACATTGTGTATGAAATTATTTGATCCAACTTGGAGTTGAAAATGTGAAGTATACAATACAACTATACAATATACTAATACGGACTGTTTTGTAATTTTTAAAAATTTTAAGAACTATTTTATAAATTTAAAACATTACCCGAAACGATATCCGGTATTAATCGATACCAGTATAGTTCTGTTTTAGAACCCAATTTGATACCAAATCCGGTACAATATTTATAACTTTGGTTTGAATGCTTTCATAATTTAACAAAGGCATGTAGCAAATGCATATCTAAGCATCTCGTAAAGGTAGTACTAAATTTTTTAAATGTGGGCCCTTATTGTGCCAAGCTTAATTAAGAATGGATGACGTAATATCAGTATTACTATAATATTTATGAAGTTGTTTCTTCTAATCTTTTTTTTTTTGGTAAATATTCTTCTAATCTTTCTTTAGTATAGGATTATAAAACTACTTTTTCAAAAAAAAACAAATCTTCCATCTTTACGCATCTTTTTAAATAATATTAGGGCCATTTGATTTGATTTCTATATTTATTGTAGATACCGGTTTTCCTTTCGTGATTTTGTTTAATTTTTAAGAAAAGAATCCTATATGTTATTTAATATATAATCTTATATGTTAATTAATGAAATAAAGATATTCACACACAAATCATGGTAAATAGAAATTACTATTTATTATTAATACATTTTGATAATAAACTTTTTATATTATTAATAATTATTATTTTATGTTATAATTTTTTATTATCATAAACTAAGTAATAATTCTTAATTTTCTATTTCCTTTTCATATTCATAATTAAATAATTTTAATTTTAATTTTAATTTTAATTTTAATTTTAATTTTAATGATAACAACTATTGAATGAAAATTTTATTAATAATATTTTGTTCACAAATAAATGTAATCTTTCAATATTTAATATTTTATGATTAAAATAAACTTTTTCTTATTTTTGGTTCTATAAATGGTTTTATTTTAACAAAATTTAGACATTTAGACATTTTTATATATAATATATTTATGAGTAATTAAAAAAAGAATATCATAGTGAAACTAAAATGGTCCTTAATTGTTAGTGTCTTGAAAAGATAATATAGATATAATTAGGAAGATAATTTAATTCGTAGAGAATAAGCATTTAAGATTAATAATTGTATCAATTGTTATTTTAAAATAAAATTGACCTCTCTAATTTATTAATATAATAAATTATTTTGTAACTTTTATTTTCATTACATAAAAATTTTATTTCTCATTAATCAAATATATAAATTGTATTGGTAAAATTTCATCATTTTAAATTGTATAACAACTATATATATTTCACGTACTTTTTATACATCTTTTGATCAATTATTTTATTTATCTTGTATAATATTTGTCATAAAACAAGAGAGACAAGAATAGGATTTGAAATTTTAAAATAAATTAGATAAAGGCAAATATTATCATTTGGATTAGGCCCAATATAAACTTGAAAAAAAATCTTTACCTGTACTTTTAACCTCATCCGACTAGCGCAATTTATCTGCAGGTCGTATTACCTCTAGCACGATCTCTTAATCTTGAAACAATAACCATGGTACCCATGTGTGCACTTATGAGAAGGTGACGATAAAGTATTACCTTGAACAACTAGATAGCCCATATGTTAAACCCCTCCCGATGACTGATTTCATTTTTCAGTTTATCGAGTCGAACAACATTCAATCTCCCAATTTTTATTGAGTTTCCTAGTTTCAAGGAGGTCAAAATAAATAAAGAAAGAAGACAAAGAACAGTTATACTTAATACTAACAAAATTGAGCATGCATGCATTGCTTTTACACAAATATACAAGACTAACCAGCTATCATTGTCTTCTCCCTTATCTTGAAGATGTCCTACAAGCTACAAACTAGAATAGGTTAGGAGCAAGACAGTTCAAAAATGCTTTAACCTTTCTCTATATTTACAAGGATAAACTATTACACAGTCCAAACAAAGGCCCCCTTTCGTGTGAGTGCAATCAATCTGTGTCATCGAAAATTTAAGCTTTGTTGATGAAGTGGTACTGTTAACAATAAAGTCCCCAACATGGTAGAGATTCCATTTTCCAGGATCACCCAACAAACATTTGGACGACTTATGCTGGCCATCTGAAGTCCATAGCTGGAACTGAACAGGTTTTATGTTCCAACCATGGACATGTTCGGTATTGCAGATCCGGCGACCGAATCTTTTTGCAGCCCTTCCCAAATGCAGTCTGAAGAATAGGCTATAACTTCCCTTTGGAAATGGGAACTCAAGCTGTCCATCAACCTCGAGCCACCAGGTTTGCTGAAGATATGCAACAGCTAAGAATCTGCATACGAAAAAATGGATGCTAAAATCAATTCCAGCACAAAATTATCCAACATATTTAAAACTGCATAGAAATCCAATCTGAGCTCCATTTCAAACATACTATGGATCTTTGCTTATCCAGTATTAGGAAACAAATGACAATTGAGTAGAAAAACTATGGCTAGCAGGGAACGAGAAGCAATCAAATAATGGGGCAATATAAAGAGAAATATCTCATGACAATATTATGAAGCATGAAAATTTGTCTGCCACAGATATACACAAATATCCCAATAATACATTATTCATCTTTAACTATTCCATGTTTTGAAAGTGTTCAAGTTAACCGACTTGCTAAGTCAAATCCCCATAGTCCATGTAGCTTACAAAATTTAGAGACAAACAGTTTGTTTAGTCTTTACAAGTAGTTCCATAAACAGATATAAAAGGGAAAAGGTAGCAGGCAGCTAATTCCTAATGGAAAGAAGTCATGCTTGAGCTATGAGGCAAAATAGCTCGACAGGAGGGTGGTAAATCAGAAATTCACCAGGAGATAACAGCAGGATCAGTTGCGAGGGGTAATAGGATAAGTTGTTACTTGTAATGAGTTGTAACTATCATACAACACAAGTCAACGTGAACAGTAAGAAATCCATGTTGTTGGGTAGAGAACAAACTCAAAAGCTTGAAATAATCCAGACATGTTATTTCTGGAAGATTTGAGCTTCAAAGAATCAATAAGAACTATTCATGGACTAAGTTCCTATTTTGAGTTCTGCTGCCTCCAAGTGCACAGCAAAAAGACAGAGATGTAAAACCACACCATCATCAATGGATTCCACACATAATTATATATAACACACCCAGAGACATGATTCATCACATGGACAGGTAAAGAGTGATAACAAAGAACCTACTCTTAAGTATTTCGGCAAGAAAAATGTCCCATATAACTTGAACTTGATCAGCCAATCTAAGAAACACATCCCAACATTCCTCATGAAATATACTATTAAATAAATTGGAGCAAAAAGCTTCCATTAATTCTCACCTAGATTCCTCAGTAGGCATATGATTCCAATATCTTCTATCATCAATCCCAGTTATTGTTAATCCCTTAAACGAGATAGATAAGAAGACACCACCTGTACGTTTGTCTAACCACACTTTCTGCACAAAACCCAAATCTCAAACTCGTCAATAAAACGCCAAAGACTCGAAATTGAGCTTCTAACAAAGTCAGAACTATCTTGCACTCATCAGAAAGAATCAGTATCCTAGGGGTTCTCTGCTTATATTTTTACTAGATCATTAAACTCTATATAAAGGTTGAAAGCAAAATGGTGGCATCCTTCGGTTGCATCTTTCGCCTTCTATGTAGCAGACAATAGTAAAAATTATTATTTCCAGTATAGCTGATATTATCTTATATGAGCGCTACAAGAAGCTTAACACACAAACAAATTCACAAAAGAGTTCAATTAGCATCTCTCCTAGCGTTAGCCTGCCTAATATACTAAATCCACGACTGGTAACTGCAAATAACTTGAGGCACAAGAAATCCCAAATTCGATTATAATAAATAACAAAAAACAGTCACGGAGACCAAAGGAAAAGACCATACCTTGGTACCACCATCGAAAGAGTTGGGTCTACACAGCTTGGTATAAATCTCCCTTTTACTCAATTTTCTGGGGGAACAACCCCCAGAAACCTTTTCCATGATAGTTTCATAATTTTCAGGCAATTTTGATTCCCACACAAAATCGGCCCACGAAGCGCCACGAAAAGCTCTGTTTAGCGTGGCCAATTTGCATATATCTACTGGGTCTAAATAACTGATAATTGAAGCCACACAGCTCTCAGGTAAGTCACCCAGACTTGGTTTTCGCACCGGTGACTGTAAACCAGAACACCCATAACGGGACCAAGTCCTGGGGTCTGCGAAAAATGAAGAAAGATTCGCACCCATGAAGAGAAATCATAAAGGGAAAACAGGGGAGAAAGAGGGAACTGAAACAGAGTTCAAAGAAAGTTAGAATTGAGCAGCACAGCTACGGTAAGAGAGGAGGACAACAGAAAAGAAAGACGAGAGAAGGTGCGCAAGAGGGAACTGAAACAGAGTTACGAGGCACAGCTAAGGTAAGAGAGAAGGACAACAGAAAGGAAAGATGAAAAAAGGTGCGAAAGAGGAGGGGCTACGGAGTATTTGTTGAGAGACGCGTACACCGATTAACTATTCGCTGGTTTTGTTATGGTTTTGCTGTTCGTTCGACGGGGAAATAAAGGTAACAGATCCTCGGTTTAATATTATTTTGTCTTATTTTATTCATGAAATCTCAACTATTTATTTTGTAGGATTCATGCGGGATCCACGCAGAACCTACACAAAATTTACATAAAAAAACGGCTGAGATTTATTAGATATAATAAAACACTATAATATTAAACAGAAGATCTAGACTCGGAAATAAATAAAAGAGGAATCTAAGTTTCAAGTGAATTACTAAGAAATTTTTTTTTGACTTAATTGAGATCGTGAATTTGAACAGTTTTTATATATGTAGTTGTTTAAAATTTAAAGTCAAAATTTTACTTTTTGTAAAGTTCTTATCCGATTTAAGTGAAGATTAGTTTAGGTATGAACGATTTAAAAATATTTTTTATAATTAGGATCTTTTTAAAATATCCTGTAAGAAAAAAAAAAGAAATAAACAGAAGAGGAAAAAAAGGTAAAAATGAGGGACAACAATACAATAGAGTATTTTTCTGACTACATTTTAATTAATTAAAAATGAAAACTAAATTAGCAAGTGCCAGCTTTTGGTAGTGGGGGACAAGCTTGTCTTTGAACAATGCTGGAAAGCATAAGGAGATTTCATCCCCCATAGTAAGAAGAGACGTAATTTAGGTTAATTTGATAAAAGTAATTAAGTATGAAGTATTTTATTTATTAATTAGTTTATTCAAAATTCAAAATTTATGACATTGTAAAGTATGATGTGAAATTATCAATATTAAATTAATTATGTACTATAAGTACAAATTAATAGTTATAACAATTAATTCCACAACAGATGCATTAAACATACTGTTGTCTTTGACATTTGACACCATGCCAATTGTATAATATTGCTCTACAAAGAGGGATAATTATATTTACAAGTTGTAGCGAATAGGTTTTTTCCAAGTGATTAAGGTCATAATCTAGATGCCAGTTGTATGGAAAACTAGATTAGCGTTGTTTCAAATCAACTTGTAAATTTGGGGTTGACAGCCATGAAATGGACCTGAGACCAGTCTTGTATTTGGTCTCCTAAGGGGAAGTTGGCAGAAATGAGTAGTGACAAAGTAAGTTTCAACCCAAAGGGACATCTCTGGTCAATAGAGCAGTTGTTATAGATTTTAGCAAGACAAAAATGAAGACTTGCAGTTGGGATGGCTCAGTTTTATCACATTCACAAGTTTTGAATGTAGGTTATGAACATGTCTCCTTACTTTAATCCAGCCACAGGAAACTGGAAAGGAAAGTTGAAATATACATTAAACAACGAGTTAAAGCACTGGTTTTTTTTTCCTCACAGCTAAAAAGAAAAAGAATGATAAGGGTGTGAGGATGTTCAAGAACGAATTAATTTACACTGAATATTAATGTATTCGATTGTTAATTATTACAACTTGCAATTAGAGAAAAATTGATGATTCATGCCTCCAACTTGCCTTGAGGAATTAATACGGATACTGACCGCATGAATGGTATTTTTTTTCTTTTTATTTTGGTTTATCTAATGAGGTACCTTGTGAGGTCTCAATTGGGAGAAGGCATTTTAAGTTATTAATACCGAGATTAATCTTCACTCGCATCAAGTCAATTTGTTAATAAAAAAGTACTGGCCAAACAAACTTTTTCTATTCCAAAGACTCAAACTCTATTTTTTTACTCAACAGGATCACCCGCCTAAGTTTCATATGGACGTAGTTGGTGAAATTTCTTTCCCTCTATGCTTACTGTCACCACTCTATTGGTTCTTCCAAAACTCGTTAAGTCGAGGAAAAAAATAAAAACTATCAGACTAAAATATAATTGAAACCAACATCATTGTTACCCCGTGTAGGTACTTGTACCAGTGCAATAACCAAGTTCAATGGACGCCAATGTCCTGAGAAATATTTTATAGGTACGCATACTAACCGACCCGCACTAACATGTAATTTACTGTTAACGGCTGCCAGCCAGCATAAGGATAGGAGTTCGGTCTTTTGTTATTGGCTTGCGAGAAAAGGTTTTTGTTCTTATACAGAAAGAAGATGATGTCATTGAAAACGAAAGATTCTATACAGTTTCTTGATGCATGATATCTTACTAGCAGACGAAAGCGATCCGAAGGTTTGAGGATGACAAGAAAGGAATTTGTAAGGTTACTGAGCAAGAAGACAGAGGAGTATGATTTTCACTTTACTATGATTTTTTCTGATTGAGATGTAGACATTATCGGTAATTTGAGGAGAGTGGTTATGCCATCATGCCAACTTGTAGCTTGCTCTACGAGTGTCAAAGTGCAATCCAACAAGAACTGGAGCTTAATTAGCTAGGTCTGTGATTGATGAGTTTTCTTGGTCCCTGTCTTCTTGGATCCATCTGTCCAAACCTCAAATTAAACTCCTTGCGTCTGTAAATGGGATTTCACTTCTACGTTTGTTAGATACAACTTCTATGAGTAATATATTAGAAATCCCAATTACAAAAGGCATCATAAGCCAATTCGTTCAAAACTGCAAATATTGTTATTTCATGATAATTTAGTGCAGGCATTTCTGAATCGAAAGAATCAAGTTAAAGTTTTAAATTAGACATTGCTGATTATATTACAATTGGGGATTAATGCAGTAATTGTAAAAGTGGTTGTAAATAATGCAAATAAATTTATATAAAAAAAGATTGTTATCTCAACTTTACAAATTTACTCTACAAAAAAAGTATGAATTAGCAACGGAAAATTACCGATGATACAGAAACCGTTGCCAATTATCGACGGAAGTCCTATATCCGTCAGAAAAGTTGTCTGGAAAATTTTTGCTTAGCAGGGGTAGGAATATCCATCGTGAAATTTGGAACAAAATGAAATGACGACGGCATTTAGCGACAGTATTTAATTATCGTCGGTAAATAAGACGAGAAATGTTGACGGAATAATAATTTTTAGTTTGTCGATGGAAAATATCTGTCGGTAAATTCTAAAGCTATAAATCGTCATCTGTCGTCTGTTTCTACTTTTGCTTCTGCTTCTGCTAAACGTTTTTAAGTATAACAAAACCTTAAAACGTTTACCCGAGTCCCATTATTCCCACCTACCGTTTCCTCTTTCTTCATCCTCTAGATCTGCCGCTGTGTCGTGTGGAGCTACATTGTCGTCTGGAGCTGCTGCGTCTTCTCCGTGGAATTGCTGCGTCTTCCATGTGAAGCTGTTGCGTCTTCTTTGGTAGTTTTCGTCAAGGTATTTTTGTCTTCTCCGGCAATTTTCATCAAGGTATTTTCGTCTTCTCTGTGCTCTCCTCTGCTGTAGAAATGTGTGTGTCCATGCTTGATTTCCTTGTCGAAAATTTTCTTGCTTTATATCAATGGAAAGATAAAAACAAGATCTACAATGTTCATGAAGAACTCCAAAACAACTTCAACCTCTAGCTAAGTCAATGTTTCAATCAAAGTTTCTGCCCTGTTAGCAATCACCTAAGCAATATCCAACTTCAAATTATCATAACTTCTAGCCCCG
>JANSVB020000437.1:455350-467315 GCA_025504935.2 Erythroxylum haughtii | reverse complement strand
CGAAAACAAAGTTTTCAAAGTTTTGATTAATTAGAATTTATCAGAAGTTCTATAAAAGAACTTTATTTCTAACAAACATTTTGAAAGAGTTTTCAAAAAAGGAGAATCAATTCTCGAAAGGATAAACCCAATGCAATCCTATACAAAGGCGCCTTTATTTCTACCATTTATTGTCTATGGAAGGAGATAACTGGCGTTTATTTTCTAAACATGAAGAAGGGGCATACCAAGTTGCTGATATGAGAATCAACTGGGTACGATCTGCTTTAATTGCAAAACATTTTCACCTCACTTTATCACCTAATATGAAGCATAGATGGCAACTCTAACTTGTTCGATTTTTTGTAATTATTCATAGGTAGTTTCCTACTTACTGTCTCTCTAGTTGAGTATATACTCGAACTCATTGTAATGTTGATTCAGTTTTGTCTATAGTTATGTCAAATTCATTTTTTTTAAAAAAAAGTGATTTTGTTATATAAAATTGAATTTAATTCAAATTTTGAATAAATTAAATTTATCCATAAATTTTATTTCTGAATCCAGACCCGCCTTTTGCAACCATAACCTCGTGAAATATCTTTCCTTTATAATTATTACCCTGTTTATCCTTTTTGCCTTTACTGATAAAAACGTAGACGGCAAAGTACATCAAAAGTAATGATACTATGGACAGAATGATAGCATATACATTGAAACATTATAGTAATACCAATGTCTGGTTCAGATATGTATTTATGGCTTGATGTAGGATCAATCAATAGGTTGAAACAAAAAGCCGTTGATAACTTGTCACCCAAGACTCTTCCAGGCTGACAATTGGCTAGGCCTACTCTTTCTATCAAAAAATCCAATAAGAACTACAGCAAACTGAACAGTTAACGTATGTAAGTGGTGAACAAGATTGAAAAATGATAGTGCAGCTTCTTTTTACCAAAAATCTTTGCAAGAACATTGCCCATTAATGAAATGATGGAAGCGATTCCGATCCCGGACAACAATTTCTTTGTTGAACTTTCTTGAAACATGTTTCATGAAACGATGGCAATCATGACAAATTCTAAGATTTTTCATAATCTTTATGGTTCTTCTCTCACCAAAACAGAGTACTGCAAAGGCAACTGCCAACTTTTCACTATGGTAGCTGACACTATTCTCCTTCTCCTCCTCTTCGATGTCATGAAACACAGCACATGTATTGGGAGTATAACCATCCACTCTGAGAGAATCAATCATGTTCACCAAGAACTTGGTAACTTCCTCTGATTTAGGGTGAGAAATATCTCCAGATAAAAATTCATGAATTTCCTCGTCCACAACGAGCAAACTATAGGCAGGCGTCTTACTAATTCCTTTCTCTTGCATGGAACGTCTCAATTTCGCCTTTTCCATGTATCTTCCAACTACTCCATAGGCATTTGATAGAAGCACATAGTCACCATCATGAAAAGGGTCTAGTTGATGGATCTTCTCCTTCACTTTCCCTGCCAAAATGAGATCATTATGACTCACACAAGCTCCAAGCAGAGTCCTCCAGATAACCGCATTGGGCTTTCGAGGCATTCTTTCCACAAACTCAAAAGCATCATATAGCAACCCTGCACGTCCTAGGATATCAACCATACAACCATAATGCTCAAGTGTCGGTTCCATAAGATAATCATTCTTAATGCTTTTAAAAACTCGCCAGCCATCTTCCACAAGACATCCATGACTACAAGCTATTAAAACACCCTTTAATGTAATATGGTCCGGCGGTAATCCAGCTGTCTTCATCTCATCAAACATCTTCAACGCTTCCACACTGCGGCCATGAACTGCAAGCCCATTGATCAATGCAGTCCAAGTCAACACATTTCGTTCAGACATTTCGTCGAACACTCTTATTGAATCATCCACAGACCCACACCTCGAGTACATATCAATCAATGACGTACCCAACGATGGACTAAGCCCCAACGCATTTCTGCGAATGTAAGCATCGACCCACCTACCCAATTCTAGCGCCCCCAAACTCGAAACGGCCGAAACCACGCTGACCATCGTGACCTCGTCCGGTTTGACATTCCCATCAAACTGCATATCACGAAACAAAGATAAAGCTTCTTGCCCAAAACCATTGTTAACGAAAGACGAAATCACCGAAGACCACGAAACCACGTCTCTTTCCCCCATTTCATCGAACACCTGAAGAGCTTTAGGAAGCAACCCTGAAGACCCATAAAGACTGATCAAAGCGTTTTGCACATAGATACTGGAAACCAAACCAATTTTGACCAAAAGGGAATGGAGTTCAACACCCATTTGGAGGCGAGAGCAGGCTTTGAGGACAAAAGGAAAGGTGAAGTGATCGGAGGCCACGCCGGCGAGGCGCATGTTGAGGAAGAGGGAGAGAGCGAGAGACGGTTTTGAGGATGCATGATGCCTGATGAGAGTGTTGTAGGCAAAAGTGATTTTTGGACCAAACAAAGGGTTTATGGGCATGAGATAATTAACCAAATGAGTATTCAATCTCTGTCTGTTTATATATATATATATATAAGATGAGGCAAAAGCCTCAATTCACAAGACAGAATCGATGGAAGGCAACTCCAAAATTTGCTGTCTGTTTATTAAACAACAAAACCATGTCTCGTCGATTCATAGTCACCGCCTGTTTTGAAGAGCAGAACTAAACTTGGCCATGGGCCTCAGCCCGTGGACACAAAGTCCCAATATTGGTGTCTCTTTTAATTGAGAGGAAGAAAGTTGGAGTTGGACGATACTTCGCTCTTCTAAGAGAAGAAAACTTGCACCGCACCGGATTAGAAAAGTGAATTCTGATTTGGAGTAAGTCAATAACTTACAAAAACAAGAAGCAACCCTTTTAATTTTTAAACAAATCCTCACGAATTTTAAAATATCTTTGGTAAGAATAGTTAAAGACTAAATAAAATTTAAAATTTAAAAAATAATCAAAAGAAACTGTATATTTATTGAAAATTTTAAAATTTATATGAAAAAAGAGTTCGTTAAATAAAAATTAATTGATTTATAAAATTAACAGATTAATTGATAAATTAGTTATTTTTTAATAATAAAAATTATTAAAATAAATCAAACTGAAAAATTAAAAACTAAACTAAAAATTAGTCAATTTATAACAAATCAATTAAGCTTTTTAGTCATTAATTTTATATTTTAAAATATTGTAATTTACAATGTTTCTTCTTTTTTTGTTTATTATGTTAAGATTTTAAATTGCAATTTGTGGTTACAATTGGGATTGCAAGACAAAGATACAATCTTTTTTTGTTCTTTCTATCATTATTGTTTATGCTTTTATAATATTATTTCACATGTTTAATATTGCTTTTACACCCACACTAGTATTAATTAGCCAAACGACGAGATCTCGCATCATAAGAATTATGGTAAAAATATGTCTTCATCTTTACCTTAAATTGCGTTGCACCGACCATGACACATCGGATCCTAACGTTATCATTCTCAAAAGCCACAATCCTCTAAGCTCAAAAAGACAAATGAAGAAAGATTCTTACAAACGCCATAACTTAGTCTTGTCACAAACCAATAAGCCTCAACAATCAAACACCAACAAGAAAACTCAAACCCCTGGTTCTCATTTCTCACCCACCCATTTCTTCGTTTTCTCCGCCTTTTTGTCTCTTCCTTTTATAATCAGTGTCTTTTGCCACCATTATTTCACGTCCTTATCTGAAGTCTGAACCCTTTGTTTATTTTTCAACAGCAGCGAGACCCGCAGAGCCACAGACAATGACTGCCACCACCATAACCACCGCAGCTGCCGCCATCACCACCCCCAACATCCGTAAACAGATCAAAGCCGCCAATGCCGCTAACGGCGCGCCCAAGAGAGTTGACGACATCAATGAAGGCGGGGTTCCTGCGTCGTACTACGGCGTTACTCCTTCGTTCATGACGTGGACGTCGGGTGATGTGGTGAATGTCGTCAAGTGTCATCGGTTACCGTGCTTTTCCGCTCTTGGATTGCTGCTTTTCATGGCCGTGGAGTACACGCTCAGGATGATCCCCGCCAACTCGCCGCCCTTCGACTTGGGTTTCATTGCCACTCGAGATCTTCACCGGTTGTTGTCGTCGTCGCCGGAGCTTAATTCTTGGTTGGCCGGTTTAAATACGGTACATTGTATATTTGCATGTTCATATGATTGGTATATTCATTATACAAGGTTCAAGCTTTGTGTTTATCCATATATAATTTTAGTTATGTAGTTGGATATGGAATTGGTGCAGAAAAACATATGAAAAGAAAAGAGAGGATATAATAATTAATTTGGAACTATTCATTCTGTTAGTTGGTAGTAGGCAAGCTCATGGATATGTGTAGTATGTTCATATCTCGGTTTTTTTTTTTATTTTTTTATTTTGCCTTTCCTGGTAAGGTGTTTGTCGCGATGCAAGCAGTATATATACTATGGGCATGGCTTGTTGAGGGCAGGCCACGAGCTACAATCTCGACCTTGTTCATGTTCACTTGCCGTGGAATTCTTGGTTGCTCCACTCAGCTTCCAGTTCCTGAGGTACGTTGTTACATCCCATAAACTCTAACCAAATCTCACTCAGAAATAGCCATAACGTTGAGAAGAAAAGAAAATAGTTGAACTTGAATCCCCTTTATCAGGCGGTGTTGTTTTGTATATGTTCAGGAATTTGTAGGGTCAGGAGTGGACTTTCCGGTGGGGAACGTTTCTTTCTTTCTGTTCTTCTCCGGCCATGTTGCAGGAGCAGTGATTGCATCACTTGACATGAGAAGAAAGCAGAGGTGGGAATTGGCTTGGACGTTTGATTTGCTCAATGTTCTTCAAGCCATTAGGTTGCTGGGAACAAGGGGTCACTATACTATTGACTTAGCTGCTGGTGCAGGTGCTGGCCTTATCTTCGATTCCCTTGGTGGGAAATATGAAGAGAGCAAGAAAAATAAAGAATTTGGCAACATTACCAAAGAGGCTTTGTTTTTAGGTGAAAATAAGGTTAGACAGTGTTAAAAAAATTGTGGATCACTCTAGTCTTTGAAGATAATAATGTCAAAGAAAGCTTAAAACTCACATGTTGGTGAATTTCCAACGTTAGGTGGTTTCCTTTGTCTGGTTCTGAGAAAAGTATAGTAGTTTTGGTAAACTTTTAAACAGTTGTAGATGCTTGTGGATAAAGACGAGTTCAGGGAAGCAAGCAACCTCTTGCTGGAGAGTCGAGTCCAAACAAAAAAGACGCTTTAATGCTTTTCACGAAATAACATAAACTCAAGTTTAACCACTCATATGTGAAGATCAAGTGCTTTTTTTTTCTTTCATTATCCAATGATTTTTGCGAGGAAGAAGCTTGTAAAAATGTTGAGAAATTTCTTTAGAAACTTTTAATGCAAAGCATTTAAATTAGCAACTTCTGTTACCTTAGTTTCTTTGAATCTATACATGTATTTACCCAGATTGCAGCCTGCAATCTGTTCTATTACAATCCAAGTGCAACACCTGGAGAGCAGCGATTACAGGATTACTACATTTAAGCCTTAAGAATTGACCCTTTTTGTGCTAAAATTGTAATCATAAGCCATGGCTAGTTGAACTAGCAGGCGCATAAATATATGAACACTAGTCTTCGCCTTCCAAATCGATTGAGCAGGATCCATCGTCTACATTGGCGAGGGGGTCGTACGGGGGTGAGCTTGGATCATGCATCCTGGAACTAGACCAAGATTGCAACGATTACCTTGTTAGTTTATGCCGTACAGTTAATCGTTTTGGTTATAGTTTAGTGACAAAATACTTAAAGGTAATCATTATCTTGTACATATTTAGATGAATATGATAAAGTTCATAAAATAATTGTACATTACAAATGAAATATAATGAGATTATAATTATGAGATTCATATTACATTTATATATTATTCCTAAATGTTCCTAGTTATTGTTCTATTAAGATTAGACATTAATAGAACGAAAAAAGACTAGTACACGTTTTGTTTTCCCTTATAAAGTAGTCAATCTCATAGGCTAAAGTATAAAGACTATGTTTTAATACTACTTATGATCTATTTAATCATAGGTCGTTTAATCAATAGTCATTGAATGTAGCATAAACTATATGGAGATAGTTGAGTTATCAAGATAGAATTTATCACCCTAAAGTAATTAGGGAGAATGTTTCATTGTTTTCGATTAATATTGATTCAAGAAATCCTTGACCAAGCTGAAATAATACTTTGTAAATAATTTTCAAATGTCATTAATTGAATCGTTAACTAATAGCAGATAACTAATGTGATTAGACTCAAAATATAGTAGACATTAATTTAATGCTTTATGTAAAATCGGAACATTATATGATGAAATGATTGAATTATACGAAAAAATTATGCACATAAAAGATAGTCAAAACTACTTTCACATTCCTAAATATTTGGGTAGTCATGATGCATTGCTAAACGCTAATTTTAATTTATGATTATAAATTGTTTAATTCGAGAATTAAAAATAAATTAAAAGGAGTTTTAATTTATCTAATTTTAATTATGAATTAAAATTAGATTTTATAATCATTACCAATATATTTGAAAACCTAATGGGTTTCACATATAGAATGGGTTGAAGAGAGCAAAGTTAATTTAATCAAGTTACACTTGATTGTAAAGTTTGAGAAATTTTATGATTAAATATGAGATATTTGATAAATAAGGATCAATATGAGATATTGAATCTTATATGAGCATAATTGATATTTAATTAGAATTATTTGTAATTCTAATTAAAGTTTAATTAAAATTAGAATTTAATCTCAATTAAATTACTAAAATGTCCAAAGCTTATTAAATAGGGTTAAGCTCTATAGAGCTAGTACTTCTTACTTAACCCTTTCTGTAAGAGTTACAGAGTTATCTCAACCTATTCTGTGAATACCGTTAAAAATCTGACGCTTGTGGCGCTACGATGGTTAAGACGAATCAGTTTTGGGAACAGTTCGAGGAATACGACAAGATAGAGATTAAGCTTCGGAATAAAGTATAAATTAAATTTTCGCTTTATTATGATTTGTTTTAATCATTTTATAGAATTAAATAAATTTTGATTTTCGAAAAATCAAAAGTCACGAAAAAGTTTCATAATTATTTCGTTGTGGTCAGAATAAGATCCCGACCCCGACCCCGTTTCCCAATAGTGGTATAAGAGCCTATTTTTAATTTTGTAATTTGATTAAACATTTGATTGTTATTGATCGTAAAACTTAGAATTGAAAATTCAGATATGATATGATTCTTAAACATTCTAGAAATTTGTTCTAAATCCTTTACTTTGGTTTTGCGTTTTAGAAATTAACTTGAAGGGAATCAGCTATTTGCTTTTGTTTTGGAAATTGAAACCTAGAAGACAATGAACCCTAGAATTGTTCTGGAGTTCTTAACGAGTATTGGAGTTTGTTTTCTAGAAAAACTAGAAGGGCAAAGCTCCTATAATAAGTTGAAATCTGAAATCGACTTATACACCCCACTTCCATATTACGGAGAAGCAGAGTCCGTAGTCAAACAGGAATCAATAGCAGAAGCGGTTTTGGAGAAAACCAAACAACGTTAGCTTCCCAAACCTCTACCCATTTTCCTCTGGAGAACTCCCAGATCTGAAGGCAAAACTAGATTGTGCTTCTGGAAATTTTTGCCCATATGCTTTTGGAAAATTAGATTTGTTTGTGGTGATTGTATCTGCGTCTGCTACGTGTGCGATTGCGATTTCTGGATATGTTGTCTTCTGGAAAAATCAATTGGCTATGTTGTTGATCCTTGAATATTTATGGAAAGCATGACAGTTGTGTGCGTGTTATGCATTTATTGGTTGGGTGTTAACGAGGCCAGAGAGAAGCGATTCACAAGCGTTGCCAGTGGCGAATCGCTGCTGATACGTCAACTGGCAACTGGCTAGGGTGTTTAAATCACTCACAAACCCAGGTCGAAGGAGGTGTTGGTTCTGGAAAATTCATGGGTTTGCTTGTAGTTGGCTGAATGACCGTGTGCAAAGTGCGGTAGCCAGTTGCAGCAAAAAAAGTTGTTCCTTTCCTTCTTTGATTAGATTTTTTAATGTCGTTTTTTTGTGTTGCCTAATCTGCTATTCTGGAAACTCTTTATGCATGATCTGCATTTGGGTGTTGTTTGTTGGCGTTGGCGAGGAAGATCGCAATTGTAAGATTACTGGAGGCGTATGACATTGCTGGTGAGAGGCGATTGGAGAAATCGGCGGCAAGCAGCACCGGCGGAGTGGGATGTTGCCACTGGTGGGTGTCGATAGCGATGAACGCTAGGCATCGCTCGACGCCATAGGCGACGCCATGGGTGGCATCGTTTTGGACAGCCCAAGAAGCATAGCAGACAACACAGTGAGGCGATGGCAACGTGAGGCAAACACAAGTGACAACGAGAAGGAAGATCGTTGGCCGTGTGAGGGAAGAAGTAGGTGAAAACGTGGGAGGTGGGAGGCGGTTCAGAAACATCTCCACATTTCTGGAGAAGATGACGCGCCCACCATCTTCTGATCTCACGTCCACAGAGATGTATCTGACTTCTCACCTTGTTAATTTTGTTTTAAATGATTTTAAAATCTTAATTTCAATTAAATAAATTTAAGGGAGACTAAATTAGTTTATACTCCTAATAAAATTGAAAAATATTTTTTTCCAATTGTTGAAAATTATTTTCAAAGGGTAAATTTTATTAGGAACATTATGAAATTTAGTTTAATTTTTCTAGTATTGAATTATTAAATTAAATTAATCATAAAATCAATTCCTAAATTAAAGTAATTATTTAATTAAAATTAATAATTATAATGATTCCTAATTAATTTTAGAAAAGTAGTTTCTAATATTGTCTAATATTAGAATTAATTAGTTTCAATTAGAATGAAATTAATTAATTAGAAAAAATAGTTTCTAAAATTAGAGTTAATTATTTTCAATTACATTGAAATTAATTAATTAAATTCTTTAAAATTAAGAAAATTATTTTCTTCACTAAAAGAAAAGTATGAATTAGCGACGGAAAATTACTAACGGTAAAAAAACTACTGCCAATTACCGATAGAAATCATATATCCGTTGGAAAAGTTGTTTGGAAAATTTTTGTTTAACGACGATAGCAAATATTTGTCGCTAAATTCAAAAGAAAATGAATTGACGACGGTATTTAGTGACAGTATTTAATTACCATCGATAAATAAGGCGAAAAATGTTGACAGAATAATAATTTTTAGTTTGCCGATAGAAAACATCCGTCGGTAAGTCCGTAAATTCTAAAGCTATATGCGTACCGTCTGCTTCTACTTTTGCTGAGCGTTTTTAAGTATAACAAAACGATGTTGTTTGGTTTTCACTAAGATATTTTTGTCTTGTTCGTGCTCTCCTCTACTGTAGAAATGTGCGTGTCCGTACTTGATTTTTGTGCTTGATTTGGAGTTGGTTTCATCTATAAAACGATTTTTGTGTAAATGTTTGTGTATGGGATTGAATTTATGTATGGGCGTGAGTTTATGTTGTATGGGATTGATGGCTTCATCAAAGTGGATTGTTGATGCCGAAGTCACCTCTGAAAATTGTATTAGAGTCATAAAAATGAACAACTCAGTCTAACTTCAATCCTCATTCTTAACAGGAAAAGGTATAATAAATAGTGCATTCACATGAGAGTTTTTTTTTTAATTACTACAAGATGCTCATGGAAAATGAGATTGGAAGTGTTGCAAAGAATGTAACTAACCATAAGAGTAAGAAAAGGATAGGAAGACATCATATTTCATTCATTAAAGAGTGAATTATAAGATGTTTGAGAAGATAGAAGGAACAACTATAACAAAGGAGGCATTGGATACCTTGAAAAAACTCACTCAAAAGAGCAAACGAAGTTAAAAAGGTAAATCTCTAAACCTTGAGAAGTTACCATGAACTCTTACAAATAGGATCTACTAAAACTATTTCGAAATACATTATTCGAGTTATTACTTTGATGAATCAAACAAAAACAAACGGGGAGCTGAAGTAGGCCAAAGTAAAAAAAAATTACAAACACTTAAAACCTAGATTTGTGTTGGAGATTGATTCAAAGATTTTTAGGACCCTCTTAAATTTTGTGTGTTAAATGTGCTCTTTGCATGCCAAGGTCATTGCCAACGTTTACCTTCTGAATTTGTAAGTAGTAGAAAGTGATGATGCTTTTGAAAAACTTGACAATTGTAGGTAAAAAGTTAGGGTATTTTACGAGTGTTGCTTAAAAATCTTTCATGAATCAATGCTCAGCTCCTTTATATGGTTCTTCACATTTTTGCACAAGTTATCTCTTGCAATTATGATTGCAGTGTCATCTTTGTCTTGTTCTCTCGTTTTGACAGTATAGATGAATTAAGGTGACCCATTTCCACCTCACTTACCATCATGTATTATTGATTGAACTAGGGTTCAATAATGTCGTTTTAGCTTATTTGTTCTTTATTTATTAAATATCATTATTAGAAAATATAATTTACTTAATAATTAAGTTAAATGTGTAATTTTCATTCCAACTTTTCACAAAGTCATCATCATTATGTATGATATAATTTTTTATACCAAATGTTATTAAAATAGTACTCATTAAAGTAACAATGATAAGAGAGTAAGCTTATATAAAATTTTCGTGAAATGCTAAGATGAAAATAATGCCTTTAGCCAATACTTAAAGAAATTATTTTTTACAACTAAATTATAGGGTTTGAAATCAATATGAATGTTTAGAATGGATCTTAAGATTAGAAGTTGGGATAAAATTTTTAGAATTAAGACTTATGACTTCAAATTAACATCAAATTCATATGCTTGGCCTTAAGACTTGAAAATAAGATGAAATGCTTAGAATTAGATCTTAGGATTTGGGATAAAAAGAAATATCTATAGTGGATCTTAAAATTTGAAATTAAGAAAGAATATCTGGAGTTAGTGCTTAGGACTTAAAATTAAGATAAAATTCCTAGACTGGAGTTTTAGGACTTGACTTAAAAATAAATACCTATAATAGATCTTAGGATTTGAAATTAAGTTAAAATTCTTAGACTTGGCCATTAGGACTTGAAATTAGGATAAAATATCTAGAGTTAGGTGCTATGAAATTAAGATAAAATGCTTGGGTTGGATCTTATAAGTTGAGCATATTTTTTATTTTGATTTGAAAATAGAAAATGTCTAAGGTGTAGTGAAAAGTGATCCTTTCTAGGTTTTTAATCAAACTTCCTATAATCAACGAAAATAAGTTAATTAGTTTAGATGTGTGAAGCCAATTCATTGTCTTATTTTGAACCACTTTTAACATTGTACTTATTAGGAACCACTTTTACTAGACTTACTGACTATCTAATGAGAGCCAAGCATATTTATAAAACAAAAATTACATTTTTGTAGCCTAGGTTTTAAAGAGTGTAATTATATGACATAATTTTGATTTCCTTACTAAGTTTCATTCCTTCTTTTGTCTCCAAAGCATTGGTGCAGTGTTAGGAGAAGAATGATCATATGTACTAAGAATATAAAAGTCAAGTAGAAACATTTACTAATTTACATATATATCAACATCCATAACCACCATCCAATTTCTTTTGTTAGGATATAACTTCTTTAAAAATTTTGTATACCTTGGTATGTGCTTGATGGCATTTAAAAATTTTCACTTTTTTAAATCTTTTTATAATTCTTTAATATTTTTAAAAGCAAATAATTAGATTTTCTTGCATGACATGGCGGCAATCAAATGCTATAACTAAGACTTCTGAACATGATTTTATATCAATTTGCATACTCCTTAGAAATTCATTGTCTTCTTTGCTTTGTCCATAGTTATCTTATTTGGTCATCAGCTTTCGGGAGTTGCACCTTCATCATCTTCCTTCACGTATTTCAAGAAGATCCTTCTACGTGTTGG
>JANSVB020000437.1:429475-447589 GCA_025504935.2 Erythroxylum haughtii | reverse complement strand
AATAGGACATCCATGTGATGATCTCATAGCAGGTCATCCAATGTACTTACTACCTCTAGTAAGCATCCACATCTCAACCCTAAATATCTCATATTTACAGTTTCTGAGATCCACTGCTTGACCAAATCAAGGAGCTTGAGATGTGCTAGTCTTTCCGGATTACCGATGTCCAGTCTCAGTAATCCTATGACTAGGGAAAATTTAGATACTGGCATAATTGCACATGATAGGAATCTCAGTAGTATGATCACATCATAATTTCTTTCATGCTATGTCATATATCAAGGACTTCATTAATTTGCTTATAGATTAATATCCATTCATAAATAATGAACATCAAATTAATGAAATATACCTTTCTTTATTTATTCATAAAATATGTACACAACTTTGTATAAAATGCGCTAAAGGCGATTGCCTTTAGGGCACTACTCTAACATATTCTTTATGATATGCAAATTGAGAGCAACCATAGTACCGAGTAGCCTCATCGATGGTAGTCTCTCGAAGACTCCTATCCTCCTCGCTAACTGCACCATATATGACCCGAAATAAATCATCCCTATCTTCTTCTCTTCACTTTCATACCTGAAGAATTAGGCTAAGACATCCCCTAGGTGAATCATCATACTTTTGATCATACTCCTCAAAGCTGTCACCCTGCCCACTTAGTGTATGACTCAAAATCTTGTAAATATATCTGAGTGCGGGGTGTCAAAGAGTGGATGGTTTGGATTATGCTCATCCTACTTATTGATGGTATGCTAGATGTCTCGAGGAAACGTCCCTTACAGAAAGTTTATCCAAAGGGCTATATATTCCTATCCCCGTGAACTCTTGATCGTAAAGACCTATCATCTTAGAAAAATCCATATGACTCTTCCTGATCATCTCCCCCAATATACTGAAATGAATCATGCTTAGTCAATCCCAATCATAATGGCCCTTTTCACGAAGAATATTTATGGCACCTTCAGCGTAAGCTCCCGGTATGATGACTTCATGATCTCGAAGAAACAATACCATATATCAACACTGATTAAGTCTCGAACCTACTGTCTAAGCTTATCTACTTTAGCACCTCCCAATCGATGCATCTACTGATCTTAAACCTCTTCTCCTTGAGCCTCTAATATTGCTCCTCGTGTCGTGTCACTCTGGTAGATATACTGTTATTTCTCGCGCTTATGATTGGTAAGCTCTACTCGGGTCTTTAGATCATCTTTCTCCTCTCTACCTTTTTCTAGGCACCTCCTTCGCTCTCTGTTGTCCTATCATTGTATCTGAAACTAAATTAAGTTTGAGAAAATAATAGATAAAAATATAAACAAAAACTTTTTCCCGCACTTGAATTATATGCTCACTAAATTGTGGTATTGTGAAATAACACAATTGAAAATAAAAAACTAAAGTAATAAAAACAAAATCAAATCAAATAATTTTAAACAAATGATGAGATTGATAACAAAATTAAAACCTACAATTTACCAATAAAATTAATCTAAAAATGTAATTACTAAAGCAAATCCTAAAATTAGAAATTTAGTTATATTATATAAAAATTAAACCTATACTAAATAAAATTAACACCTACTTTTTGCAAAATACAAAATTGGATTAAAATTAAAGTAGAAAACATCATCTAATTACTATAAAAATAAAAATTGATCCTAATTTAACAAACATTAAGACAATTCAACATTTAGTGAGCAAAATCGCATACCTCAAATTAAATCTCATCCAATTATCATGCAATTCATAGAATTAATCAACAATTCATATTGCAAGAATGAAATTCAACTTCTAATTAAAAATGAAATGCAAAAATAGATGAAATCACACTAATTTGTAACGACACCATAACCCTAACGTTTTGGGGATGAAAATCCCTAAAATTTGACAAAATACCTAAATTTTTAAGTGAAAATCAAGTAGAATGTGTGTACACGACTGTGTCAACTATAAAAATTCTTTAAAAACCTTGAAAAATGTTCATTCAAAGTTACAAAATTCAATACACATACTATAATACAAAAAAAATTACACTATCAAATAAGGAACTCTATATCCTTACATAAAACACACAAAAAATTAACAAAATCCTATATTAACACCAAAATGGAAACAAAATGGAATAAAAATGAAACCTATAATAATTCTTGGGTTGTCTCCTAAATAACACTTATTTATCGTTTTCAGCTCAACATACCCTTCATATTCAAGGCGGCTTATAAAGATTGAGTTTTTGATTATCTTATCGTTGATTCCATAACCTCTAAATAAGCTACCTTCTTTTTCCTTTTGTCATATTTTCCATTTTGTTTACTGTCTTGAGCTCGTAAAAGCTCCAGTAGACCTTTAAATAAAGAGTCCTACCAAAAACCCAAAAGTGAATCATTGCTCAATTCACTAGATTCATCAACATCAATAAGTTCAAAGAAGTGATTCATGATGTCAGATATTTTAAATTCAACATCTTTGTCCCCTATCTTCAGTATTAACTTGCCCTCATCAACAACGATAATCGACTTACTATTAGCTAAAAAGTGTCGAATAAGCAATACAAGTACCTTTACATCTTTCTTTATGTCAAGAATCATAATGCCTATAGGGAAGTTAAACTTATCAGCCTTAATAAGAATATCTGTCAGCTGCAAACTTATCCTGTTAGGTTTTGATTTACCTAATCTCAGTTTCTTAATTAACAAGTAAGGTATCGTATTAATAATGGGCCCCAGGTTGGCTAAAGCCTTTTCTATTTTTAAGCTATCAATTCAATAAAGGATAGTAAAACTCCTTGGATCTTTAACTTTCTCTTGTAACTTACTTTATAGAATTGCTGAGCACCTTCTGAGCTTTATAGTTGCCAACTCCTTTAATTTCCTCTTTTTTGCTAGTAGCTCCTTTAAGAATTTTGAATACTGTAGCATTTGCACAAGAGTTTCAACAAGGGTTAAGTTAATCTAAAGTGCTTCAAAAAGGGGGTAAGTTAATATGAAGTTGCTTAAACAGTTTAAAGAACTTACCAAACTACTTATCCATTATATCTTTCTTCACTTTAGTATGATAAAGGATGGAAGGTCGAAATTCCTTGACTTTTTAAAGGTGTCTTCACGTTCAATTTCTCTTAACTTTTGGTGTTACTCTCCTTCTTCTTCTGGGGTTCATTTTCATCTTATAACTCTTTTCTACTCTTAAAGGTGATTTCCATGATGCGTTCTTTAGGATTTTCCTTGAAGGTAGTCGACAAATTCCCTTGTGGTCTTTCAAATTATAATTTTATAAGTTGCCTGACCTGAATTTCCAAGTTATATATAAAAGTTTCTATTTTTTATGTCTTGCTTCTGACTCTTGAACAAGTATGGACATCATGTCTTTTAGATTCGACTTCTTAACCTGAGGTGGATGTTGTTGAAACGTAGTAAAGGGTTATTCCTTGCCTGCCCTTGATTTTCCCAAGAGAAATTGAGGTGATTCTTCCATCATGAATTGTATGCATTAATATACGAAATGTTTTAGGGTCTAGAAGCATTCCCCATATAATCCATGTGTTTGGACTGTAGTACTTGACAGTCTTAACCTGGGTGTTTTAGTCTGCATACCTCATACTGCATAACTTGAAGTTGAGGATTCATAGTCAATCCATCAATATTTTTACTCAGAGCTTTAACCTAGTTTGCAAACTACGTAACTACATCTACTTCATATACTCCCTTTGACTTGCTAAATCTTGCTCAAGAAGAGCACCACTGAGAATTATTCATTGTTATGTCTGTAATAAGGTCTTGGGCTTCTTCTGATGTCTTACTATTCAAAGTACCCTTAGCCACTTCATCTATCATCTACCTTGTAGTCTGATTTAGCCCATTGTAAAAGGTCTGGATTTGCGTCTGTAATGGTAGACTATGATGTGAGCATTTTTTCATCATTTCCTTGAACCTCTCTCATATGTCATATAATGTCTCTAAGTCAATCTTGGAATATGAGGGGATGTCATTCTTCAGTTTGACAATGTTTAAAAGGTCTAGATTTGCATTCATAATGATAGATCATAATGTGGGCTTGTCCTCATCATTTCCTTGAACCTCTCTCATGTGTCATATAATGTCTCTAAGTCAATCTTGGAATATGAGGGCATGTCATTCTTCAGTTTGACAATGTTTAAAAGGTCTAGATTTGCATTCATAATGATAGACCATAATGTGGGCTTGTCCTCATCATTTCCTTAAACCTCTCTCATGTGTCATATAATGTCTCTAAGTCAACCTAGGAATACGAGGATATGTCATTCCTCAATTTGAAAATCTTTAAAAGGTCTAAATTTACATCTGTAATGGTAGACCATAATGTGGGCATTTCCTTATCATTTCCTTGAACGTCTCTCATGTGTCATTTATTGTCTTTAAGTCAACCTAAGAATATGAGGAGATGTCATTCCTCCGTTTGACAATCTTTATTGTTGAGAAGTATTTGAAAAGAAACTTCTCTACTATTTAGTCTCATGTAGTAAGTGATGAGCTAGGCAATAAATTTAATCATTACTTAGCCCTACCCTTTACTGAAAACAAGAATAATCTCAATCTTATTGCATAGTCATTGGCAAAATTGACAATAAAGTTGTCACAAATCTCTAGAAAGTTTGAGATATGTGTGTTAGGGTCCTCATCTCGTAGTCCATCAAATTAAATGGACTATTGCATCATTTGAACGATACTTGGTTTAATCTCAAAATTGTTGGCATTAATAGTCTGTTTCATAATGGGACTTTGTTCCCTTCAAGTCTGCTTTAGCGTAATTAAACATAGTTCTTGGTTAATGTACCATAGTTATTGATTCTTTGGTATCAATCTGACTTTTCAAGTCCTCTATCTGTAGATCTAACTCAAACTCTCTATGTCATGTTTTGCAGAGATTTCTTTGAGCTATTTTTCTCCTTCTCTAGATCTTTGTCTGCTAAGTTCAATGAATTACCTCGGGTCATAAACTAACCCCAAGATCTGTTAAAAAATGAGAAAATCAAAGAGTCAACAAAAGGAGCTATGTTTCCTCGGCATTTTTGATCCACGAACATTCACTTCACCATGTCTGGGTTATTTCTGGATTCTGTGGTTATATTCTGCTGATATCCATTCAGTTTTGAATGGATATAAAATTGGTAAGATCACCACTTCGAACTGTGCAAAACCAAGCAGACAAATCTGCCCCAGCATCTAGCTGAAGTCAGTCTGGTGTGTAGTTATTATGCCTCCCTCCTGATGTCAGTGTGGTATCAAATTCTGATCATAACTCCAAAATTGTTTATAAAACTATCAATCTTTTGTTAGATGTTTCCGTAAACTTCACGTCAGTAAATGTTTTTGAAACTAGAATTGCCAAAGGTGCATATCAGTTAACAAATCAATTGCATCATTTCATATATAGTGACTATAATTTCAAGGTACATCCCAACTCTAAGTAACAACCGTCAAAGACATTGGACAATGGTAATGAGCTACAAAAGAATTTGTTCAATACATAAAGAATGAAAGAATAAACATAAGCTGACTCCAAATTCTAGGAATGTTGCAAAGAACTGTATAAGTATGAGACTAATGTATTCAGAACAAAAGAATGAAAGAATGAAGTAGTAAGAAAAGAAGCTTCTGCGGCCATCATATCAGCTTGCCTGAGAAAAAGAGGATGAGCTCCCTCCGACATCTGTAGGCGCCCACGCTGAGATTGTATATAGAGATTGATCTAACCATCTTAGTGTAAGTCCTTCATTGTCACCTTGTTTACTCACACTGTAATTCTCACAGGAATACATTTTCAACAGCATTTGGCTTTGAAGCAATTCCCTCTCACTAATTACAATGTTCCTATATCCACCTTGCTCCATCAACTGCTTCCATCTCTCATAATTCCCATGCCTTTCAACCCTGTCACTCCCTTCACAAGCAACTATGTTCCTGATTTCCCGTCCAAACATCTCCTCTATTTTGATCCTAGCTGAGCTTTCCAACGGAAGGCTAGAATCTATGGAGTCAAATATGGCAGAGTAGTATTTCAAGGAATTGCATACTCTTGTTTCTAAATCAAGCCCATTGTGCTCAGCTTCTTGCTCTGCCATAACTACTATCACAGGGTTTGTGCTTCGGATAAGTCCCAATAAATCCCTCAGTGCAGCTCCACTTGCGTCATAAAGAGTCTTATGCATTTGGAAGATACAATTAATGGCCACACTTTCTCCTTCTTTCACGTGAAGCATCCACAGCCTGACGTCTTCTAGCCTGTCCACTACGGGATGAAACTCAAAAGGCAGGTTCAATTCCTTGGCAAACCTAGCAAGCCTATCTCCTGTCTCGTTCAATTCTTGCTTGGACTCACCTATACCCGTGATTCTAACATGGCTCGGAGGATTGGCCCTCAAGGCCAGACTCTGAAACAAGCTAGGCCATTGAAGCCCTTGCTTGATGTCAAAGTCTATAATGTGAACCCTATCTTTCCCTTCAAAGGCTCTCAACAAAATCTCATTTGCTGTGAAGTGAAGAAACTTGGGAATCGGGCTTACCTGATTCAGAAGCCTCAATGCAGTCCCAGAATCATCATCAACTCTATCAAATTCCCGAGGCGTGGTGATATGAAATATTTGAGGCCAAAACCTTGTAACTCGAAGAGCCAATGCCTCGGTGTAATAAGATGTAAGGCGGCTAAAAGAAGACCCCCTTGGAGAAGCTAGCTCCCCCAGTTTCGAGATAAAATGATTGATCCCCATAAAATTCCTGTTCCCAATTGCTTCAACACAGTCTGCGAGTAAACTTAGTAGCTCAAACCCGTTGTCCTCTCCTTGGTGACCCTCCTGCTGTTCGGCCCCCACAGAACCTCCTTGTCGCTGAGGATAATTTCTAGAGCCATTACCGACCTCCTGCTCCACAACATTCTCACTCAGCCGAAGGCCTAAGCTATGACTCTCTGATGAAGCACTTGAACCTGAGGCTTCCAGTACTGGCCTCTGGCTACTTTCTCCACCTTTATCACCAAGGTCAGTGATCTCAGTTACAACAGAATCCACCCATGGATTGTTAGACAATGGTAAAGGCGGTGAGATCACTTCACTTGGCACAAAACAGACCCTTTCCTCATCTCCTGAGCATGTCAATGAGAAAGGAACTTGGACTGGGTTTAGGCCTCTAGGAACCTCAAAACTCGATTCAAACCAGAAACTGCCATTCCCCAGCAACCTATCACCACCTTCATGTTCGCTGCTCCTTTTTCTTTTAACCCTACTAGTGCAAGATTCATCAACCGTCCCCTGCTCGGCAAATCTCTTTAAGCTCTTACCTTTCTCCCAAAACTCATCTTTCATCGATTGAGTGCTTGTTTCCAGTGCTGGAAGGCGGATATGCTGCTTGATAGAGCAATTGCTGGTCTTGGATTCAACTGTCTTGTCCACAGAGAGGCCAACAGAAACAGGCCTAATAGGCTGTGACCGTGAGGACTCTTTGCGTGAGAAAGTAAACGGCAAGTCTAATCTCTGGGCGCTCATTGAAGGTAGCTGAAAATGGCAAGCTTGGAACTGTGCTGGTGACTCACTTCTCAATCTATGCCTAGGTGACAGCAGTGTTGAACTAGAACACCCAGCCAACATCCTCTATACCTTCAAATTCTTCTTTTTCTTTCAGTATTTCTTTTGGCGATTCACCCACCCTGCTTCCTGATTATTTTTTCTTCCTATCTCTCTCTGTTTCTACAGAATGAAGTTCTAATTTATGAAAACTATGATTTGTTCTGTGTATATCCTATGTATACGAGATAACTCTGCATGTACACGAAATTAGATGCACGTAAGAGAGACAAGACTAATGTGAGTGTGTGAAATTTATTTTATAAGGAATAGATGGAAACAACAGGAATCCGATGAATGATGACAAAAAAATAAAATAAATAAAACTCAAACAGAAATTTTGTGAAGGTTATGTGTTCCTATAGAAATGCTTAGTATGAACTTTAATGAACATAAGAATTTGCTAACTCCCCGCCCCAGAAGAATGAAAGAATTCCGAAACCAACGAATTAAATACCTAGAAGAAAAGAATCATCGGACTCCAAATCGTTCAGCGCAAGCTCATTGTGAAAAAGCTGCAAACTTTCTCACACTCCATGAAGGGAAATGCAAAAACTTAGTCGCACAAGTTGGTGACCGAAATCATCAGCAATCTTTCGACCCAGATCAGCATTTGAAGGTTTCACCAAGTCCATGGGAGCTAAAAACGAAGAAAGTAAGAAACGAAAGCAAACCCAGAAATCCCACCTCTATAAACACATGCACGAACAAGTGATCAATCAACATAGACACACAGCAATGACAATCCAAAGAAAGAAAGAAACCATCAACCGTGCTAGAGTTGTGTTTTTATATTATTAAGCCTTTTGTTCTTTACTTTCCCTCTCTCCCTCTCTCGCTCTCTCGCTCTCCTAGTACTCCTACTACTATACTAAAGACTCTACTAGTATAAGCCTCCATTGCTGTCTCTGTCACTGCTTTTTCCTACTTTGTATACCCATTTGGTTTTACCGGCACTTGGCAAAAAAAAAAAATGATGGCCGTGAAAAGTGGATTCCAGAAGAGTAAGGAAAAGCGGACGTCCTCGCCCTTTGATGTTGATCAAATGGTAGTGAAGGCAAGTCTAGATTACCGTTGGGAAATGTCGGAGAATATGACCGTTGGAATCGATGTACGGACAGGGATTTTATTCCACTTCATCACGTGCCACGTAGAGATCACGTGCCTGTCCCCCAGAGGCCCTTCTATTTGACCGTTGCTCTTCCTTCAAGGATATTAAGACACGTGGCGAACAATCAGCCGCCAGGTGATGTCTAATAATGTAATCCAACCTTGAGGAGCATGACAGTTGGGTCCAGTTTCGCTTGAGTTTGTGGTCAACTTGCCAGTGCAACCCACGATGGACAGCTCATAAACACTTGTGTGCTTGTTCTTTCTAATGTTTGCCATTGGCACTTTCACTTATACATTGTTCTGGTTAGGGAATGTTGGGCAACCTAGATAAACGCCGATGGCACCACAAAAGTGAAAAAAAAAAAAAAAAGAATGGTAGATTTACATGGCAGGTTGAATAGATACCAAAAAAGCTTCTTGGGTAGAAAGGTTCATAAACTGTTCACTCGTAGAGCATTTTGTTTCTCTCTTAAACCAACTCGTTCAAGAGTCCCATGACACCTACCGCTAATTTGAAACGTTTCCACCAGCAAAAATTTATCATGATCTTTGTTGTTCTGAGTGAAACACCTGACAGGTTACGCATCATACACACTGGACAAAGTTGCTTTGCAGGATGGACCATCTACAGTTCCTATTTATGAATGTCAATGCAAAGTGCAGCTTGTTATCATCACCAACCCAGGATTCCATACCAACATACATAGCCCAAAAGCTCAAGTCCGGATAATAATAGCATCACGGGAAGGCGAGGTAAAGCACGGAACAATTGCTAGCAGAGCAGTTCCAACAACTTACCGTTACGCCCTACCCTTCAAACGGAATACAGTAAAAGGTAACATAAGGATTAGCAAACACAAGTCACGTCACAAGATTCAAAGTCCTATTCATCTTTGGATCAAGAATGAATAGCAAGATATGTACATAAAAAAACCTTTCCTCACAAACAGTCTCAGCCCAACGCCTGACGCAAATTCCAACAACAATTCCATCTCCCCAATGTAACAGTAAAATTTTCGCATTTCCGTTTATAGAACAATTTGTTGAGACAGCATAACCGAAACAGAATACCAGACTGTAACATGTATGACCTTATATTAAAGTAGAGTTCAATAACTCCTAAATGTCTGTAATATATAGCTGATTCCTACATCAACTCCAGAAACAAGGCTTCTTGTTTGCTTGTCAGACCAAGTTCCTTTAGTGTCAGTCCACTCTCTCCATCACTGAAAGCACACCTTGGGTATGCCTGTTGCATGACATAAAAGTTTCAAAATCAGATTACTGAAGCTTGGTCATTCACCTCAATCAAGATTTCTTCAAAACCTCTTTGTGAATTTATGGATAATGTAAAATCATTTTCATTCTAGCAAAAGGTAATTAAATGATCAGAGAATGTCCACAATAACAAGGATCATGAGTCTATTGGGAAAATTAAGAAATTTGAGAAAAAGAAATTACCAATCTGTAAGTCCCAGGCTTTACGAGTCTACCAATATCTATGAAGTTAAAAAGGGACTGCAAAGCCAGCCAAAGCACCTTGAGAGACAAGAGAGCAAAAGGAGAACTGCCAAAGCAAGTTATTTTCGTTACCATAACTAACCTGTAAGTTGTCAGACTTCAGGAATCTTTGACCACGCCGGATTCCATCAGGCAACCGCACCAATAGTGTTACAGCATTCCCATCGTCAGATGTTGGCTCGTGAGGCAGAGAAGCGTCTTTTTCTGTCAATTGTCTCTCCAATTCCTGCAACAAAGAATCACAAATGCAGCCATATGAATCAAAATGTTAATACTATCTCATTATTATTGCCCCCTCTTATCCATAGAGAAGCAAGTAATAGCACAGTTAATCAACTTTCTTCGCATCAATGGCATTCTAGTCATAAGAACAGCATAAGAGAAGAGATAAGCACGGACATTGACCAGTCTAACAAGTATCAAAACCAACGACCCCCTTCCCCTTCTCCCTTTCATGGCTTTTAAAAGAAAGAACTGAAAGAGAACTAAATGGTGAACATCTCATAGCACAGAGTAACATCATGAAGTCAAGGAAAAAGCCATGATCTTGCCACTCAAGTTTGATGTATTTGACATTCTTGAAGAAATGTTGAACATGGTGGTCTTCAAATCCTCCAACCTTGGACCCCACTCAAGGGTAACATTTATGTAATAACATGCTAAATCCTAAAAAATATAAATCAAGATTAAAAAAAAAATCAATGGCCAACTCTTCCATATACTATTTCAAAGAGTATAAATTTTCCAATTATAAAAATGAGGAAGAACCAAATATACCTGCTCTTCCTCCAGTCTCTTTCGGAATTCCTCTTCTTTTTGAGTTTCCTCTTCAAGAGCAGTTTTTCTAGCCACTTCTTCCTGTAAACGACGAGCTTCAGCTTCCTCCAATACCTTTATCTCTTTTTCTTGATCAGCTGCTAATGATTAAAGATACTCGCCATCCTGCATCCTCCATACATATACGAAAATTCATCAGACCACCAATTGATGGATTGAAATTCAGTTCTCATTTTGCTTTTGAAGGGACAAAAACTCAACCTGTTGTTCCCGGATCAAGCGCTGTGCTTGCAGAGAAGGTGAAGGAGGATGGGGTACATGACCCGCATAAGGAACCTCAGGTTGCATGAATTGATGAGATGGAAAGTGAAAGTGGTAACCACTCCCTTCAGGAATTCATGAATTGATGTGATGGAAAGTGAAAGCGGTAACTAGTCCCTTCAGGAATTCTACCAAACATTGCAGCCTTAAGCATCACTGCTTCATCATGCTCCTCGGAAGAGATTCCTCCCCACTTCAATTTGTTCATAAAGAAGCCATTTGAATCTTAAACTTGCACATACAATCTTAAACTTTCTGCCTTGAAGGCAGAATATCCAGTTGAAATAATTAAATTAGTAATCTATAATGGGAAGATAATTTGCCGTAATCTGACAAATTATCAAATTCAGGAGCACTTGGCCTACTGTTTATATGAGGGGAACTACCACCAGACATTTCACCTTTATGTTCATTCCTGCGAGCAGCCTCTGATCAGTTGCTTCTTCATCCTCAACTATGACGATCCCATGAACATCTGGGCCAACTGCGTGTTCAGTTCCTGTTACATCCTCAATGACAGGAGCATGACCAAAACCGGTGGATGTATCACCACTTCCACCTTTGACTTCCATGGGTATCTGCCTCACTTCTCTTGGTTCTGAAACATAAGGTGCACGGTTGGTAAAACCTGAAGTCCCATCAAACAGACTCCTGTGAAATTGTGGGTCGAGAAGTGAGAATGAATTAATGATGCTTACCCTCAGAGAAAAGTGATAAAGGATTTGTTCTAGGCAAGAGCTCTACTGGATCATCTATCTCCATGAAGTCATCTTGTGGAACAGCAACAGAAGATTCAAGCTCACTGCCACAAATAAAATTAAAATAAAACATTAATCCATAAAGCGTGGAAGGATAGATGCAGAGTATGTAACTTATTACCAAATAATACAACGCAGTTAAGAAAACGGAGGACAATAAGGAACAGCATATAAGATGTCATAAAACACTAACGTGCTATTTTTCAAAAAAAACAAAAAAACACTAACGTGCTTCTATCTCCTCCTGCGAAATGTGCATTCACAGCCGCATTGAGATCACCAATGTGCTCCTAGATGAAAGCAAGAGTAATATCAATTAGATACACATTAAATTGTTCAATACCACATAGATTTTTGGAAGTTACCGTGAACTGAATTGGTTTCAAATTCAAAAGATGACATCTTTTTTTTCACCGGATACAGCAAAATCAATCATAAGATGCATCCTCTACTAAACGTAAATGCCACCGTTGCAATTTTCCAATCACAATGCTGTCAGGTACTCTAAAAAATTCAGAACAACTTCTTCAACTATGTTGAAAAGGAAAATTGAGAAATGAAAAATGAAATAGTGCAGCAACAAGCAACCTAAGCCCCAAGTTCCAGCGATTAAAATAGTTTTGAAAAAAATCCTGAAAGAGATGAACCTCGAGTTTTTGAACGGCCACAGGTGCAGTGACACTTGTGATCCTCATGAACGTTTCGAGGGCTTCTTGATCAAACCTAGGCATTGTCTCTGAGAAAGAGAAATATCTAGGTAAGGAGGGTAGGTGTCTAATACGTTCTGTCTTTGGGGATATGTCACGCTTCACTTTGCTTTGCTTTGGAGTTGGATTGGAATTGGAAGAAAGGAGAACGTGGATTCGTGAGTTGGTGGCGGGTAAGTTAGGGGTATTTTTGGTCCTGTAATCTTTTTTAGTATTTTCACTTAAACCTTCAAATCTCTCCATTGGATTTGCTTTTTTATTACAATGTCTGATGTTTATGTTGGGGAATTCAATTCCTAAACCCAAAAATGTCAGCTCCAAAATCGTTCTTGTTATTACTATCACCCAATATCAGCAGTCAACCAGTTGATAAGGGTAACATTCTCAGGTGCAAACCGCTAAGAGTTCGAGTTCTCCTGCGAGTTGACGGTAAGAGCCATTTAATGGCTTTGAATCTGGTGCAAACTACGTGAAGCCAAGCCACTGTTATGGAAGTAAAAAATGGAATCGGAGGAGCAAAGCACGCACCAACGGAAGAGGAAGGAGCACGACGGAGTCGGTTTTCGGCGATCCACGGTATCCGAGGTAGTCCTAATTCTGCGAATGATATACGGCTTGCTTCGCCTTAATTATTCAGTGATAATGTTGTTATTAGCACATTCCTCTTCGATGCAGCTTCCTTTTTGTTGTTGTATGTTTATTGTCAGTGCGTACCTTATTGGAGCTGTTGCCCGGAATCTACAAGAGACATACAGCAGCAGTAGTTAAAATCGCTTGATCTGGTTAATAAATAAAATTTCCAGGTGTTCCTTGTAACTTTATTTGCAATCCAAATAAAAGGAATGGTCTAGATATCTTTGGTCATAATGTAGTATTCGACCAGATCTGCTACAAAGAAATCTGAATGGTATATTAAATGTAGAAGTGATGATTGGAAGATCACTCAGGTGACTAAATCAACTAGTCATATGGTAGATTAACATTCTCCAGTGATATTCATCAATTGCACAGCATACGCAGATAGGTAAAGATTTCTGACATCTGTTGCTTCGAGGATGCTTGTGTTTGTGTTCATTCCGACTTTGATGTATGATTGTTCAAATAATGTTGGTATCCTTCCCTATGTACCCCAAGTATCTAACAAAATCCAATGATGATGTTGCCTTCTGGTGTACTTACTTCAGGACATATTGCTGGTGTAGTGTATTTGTGGAATTCCTTTGCATTAGCCACTATCATGGGCT
The DNA here is from genome assembly GCA_025504935.2 of Erythroxylum haughtii. NCBI lineage: Eukaryota > Viridiplantae > Streptophyta > Magnoliopsida > Malpighiales > Erythroxylaceae > Erythroxylum > Erythroxylum haughtii. The sequence goes on along the minus strand of JANSVB020000437.1, from coordinate 433,545 downwards.
TGTCAACCCAGCCAATTGAAAATCTAGTGAGCTTGTAAAAGTATGACGCCACCGTTTTTACCCATGTACAAGTCTATAAGAAACTTTTGGATTGTTTTCAAAATCAAAAGTTTTGCTTATCTATTTTTGCCTTTACTCATCAGGTTGTGTTGTTATGCAATGTACGTCTCAACTATTGTCAAATAAATCATACAAATAACTGTACTATTTGCAATATTTCCTTCATTAGAAATCTACTTTGGGCCTCCTTCTCAAAAACACATCTTGAGCATTCTTATATTAAGGCATTGATAAAAAAATTTCTTATGAGACTTCATTTGTTGCTTTCAGTATTTCTGCTTGTTCCTGTCACCAGATTTGCAACTAGTTTCTTCTTTAAATGGCTAGACTCTGTTTTTGGAATGCATAAACTTCCCACTAGTCAATCATATAGCTTATTAAACCTGTTGGCAGGCGGAAGTCATCTTGGGCTTCAAACAATTACCATACTAGCTCTCGCTGATGTTCTCTGATGTGATTTTTTTTCCCACTAAATTCGTTTACATTAATCTTCCTTGCTTTTGAAGCTTAGGTGCTAAAATTTCCCTTATTAAGGATGCTTGACTATGGACACTTATTTTTTCAACTATTGTCCTTTTTTCTTTTGATCCCCAGGAGATATTCCTCTATCAAAGTTGGATGGCAACACTCTTGTCTCTTTATCTTGCAACTCTGATTCCAGTAAATAGCCACCTTTGTGGTTGTTAGTCTTGTTCGCTAGAAGTTTAGACCTTGAAATGCATGAAAAATGTTATTGAAGTTCTTTCCAATTAATATTTGCTCTAGATATGGTAGTTATTATTTGCGTTTTCTATTAGTTGATACTTGTACTAGGATAATTTCCGGATACTCCCCCTGGAAATTATTCCTGCGGAAAGGATGTGGTGAAAGAAAATGTGCACCGAGTATTGCTTCCCTACAGAAGAGTGCCTGCACTACTAAACTGATTTTCCTTTGGATGCAAACACTAGTTCCGTGTTGGTGATTCACAGTACATTGCCTATTACTTAACCTGACTACAACAAATGTTGTTACCGGGACTTCATACTAGTTAATGTTGCCAAAAACTAGTTGCATAAAAGAAAATTATAGCATAAATCTCCCATCTCCAATCCCACTTGCACCCTTACCCCATAAGCAATATGATACTAAGCAAGTTCACTTGAAATTGGTTAATCAGAGTGAAAGTAGTCATAGCTCTCTAGTATTTGTAATTTCAAATTGATAAGCATTTGAACTTGCATAAAGTTTGTTAAGCAAAAAAATTGTAATTATCTAACTTGAATACTGACTCTTTTCTACTGTACATACGAGTTCATTCTAGATTTATCACCAAATACAGCCGTCCTATGGTAAGCCAACACATTTGATGCTATTATTGCCAAAAGTCGATGCTTTCATCTCATGTTTGTTTGTTATGTAGCAAAATTTTATTATTGGTACTTTGTAGAAACTCTTTATTTCTTCTGAATTTTCTTTAGGATAGTTTTCCACGTTAACCTTCTGTATATTGATGATGCCATTAGCTAGAGAATAGATAGTTTTCCACAGAACTTTCTGTATATTGATGATTCCATTAGCTAGAGAATTAAATAACGGAACTACTTCTTGGCTTTTGTCTTCATAGAACCAATTCAATGCATAAACCGTTTTTATCTTTAAGTTCTTGTCATCTTTGTAATCAAAAGTTGGGCTATTTTAACTTATACCTTTCTGATACCAACATTTTCTTTGTTGTGATTACTTCATAATCTATAATCTGCAGTAGTGCAAATAACAGGACTTGACTGCAAGATTTTAAAGGACATTTGCATTAATGTTTCTATTATTCAATCATTCCCATCCATTTAAAGGACATTTGCATTAATGTTGCTAATTGGTCCTTCTCCTCTCCTGTTTTGGTTCACAAGGTTGTGGATTCAGCTCTATGCTTGGGTTTGTTCTTATTCCTTGATGAATTAGCAGGTACGCTATTGTTTTCTTTTATCATGTAGGAATTTGGACTTTTCTTGGGTCATACTATAGCACACGATGCAGACATTCAAATTTTCTTTCTTCCTGTTCTGTGAATATGTTGGAGTTTCCATCCCTAGCCGTGTCATGCACAATTTGTGAATTTTGAAGTTAATACTCCCTGCGAAGTTCATAATGATCAGCCAATCTACCAGGTGAATTCTTTGTGTCACAAGTTATAAGATGTAATTGCGGGGTACTGGCAATGCAAACTTCCAACCATGCAACTGAACATTCGGTGTCAATATTATTCATTATTAAGTAAGGGCTAAACAAACGTAATAGTTTATTACTCTTGCAACAATTTCAAGTCAACCTATTCTTTCATGCAAGCTTTTAAAGATTGTGAGTCTGGACTTGGAAAGATAATTGATCCCCATAATAATCTTGTGGATTGACTTCCATAATGTTTTTAATCCAAAAATTCTGCACATCTTTTTGCATATGCAACGCTCTTTCTGAAATTCCTTTTCTTTAGGGTGGACAAAAATTTCCTTACTATCTAATTATCATGTTCAACTTTTGATTACTTGATATAGGATGTACATGGTTAATTAATGAAATTCAAAACAGACATTTACAAATGGAGATAGTTTTTGTATGCATGCATGCAAGTGCCAGCTTTGAATTGATCCGGAATAAAAAATAGCTGAAGGTAAATAAATAAAATTTTAATTTTTATAGAATATTCTTTTGGTATATATTTAATCTGTTTAAATTTTTAAAACACGCAACACTATGCATCTCTTATTATTAGAAAGTACGAGAAAAGTAAAGATTGCTTTGGGCGAATGAATATGTGTTAAGTCCTCTTCATAATGTGATGAGCATGACATGGCTTCTAGTGTAGTGTTTTGACTCTTTGGGTTGCATTCTGATTTCCTTTTTCTCCGTTGCAGATTATATTGGTGCTCGAGGTTGTGAACGATTTGCTGGACTCAACCATAGCAGAAAGCCTATAAGCCTTTCCCACGGAAGAAGGGGGAAAAAAAATATCTTCTTGAAACAGCTTTACGCTGTAACATCTTGGTAGTTCAGGTTCCAAGGGCTTAAAACTGTAGAGGTTATTCCTCTCTTGCTTCGGCCCATTGCACAGAATCTCTCTTTCGGTGCAAGATGAGAGCTGTCAAAAATGTTCAGAATAGCAACTCAAAGTTGCTTGTTTATTACCAGTACTCGTACAAAGCTTTATGGCACAGTTTACAGTCTGTTGCCTCGAAATGATTTTGTGAACTAACCAATTTTTCTGCAATTATATGTATTTTGGATGTTGTAACCTTAATCGCTCGAGCGAAGGGGAGAGAATCTTCAAGTAAAACGCACATAACTTAGCATTTTCAAACATGGTAGGCATCAAAACTAAAGTTGAAATAAATAAATAAATAAAGTCAAAGATAGCTAGCTAAATGGCCAGCTATCCCACGATTCTCCTTCCTATTTTGTGCAAATTAACTCATTAGCAGAGACGAGAGTAAGTGAAAAGAGGGAGAATATTTTGTATATTTGTGAGTTTAATTTTTCTCTGTGTAATTGTTGAGACCCGATCCTAACCGGAAAAGTGGAAACGGAGAATAAAGTAAAACGCAAAACGAAAGTGGAAGCAAATCGAAATCGAATACAATACGAACGAATATGAATTGAATCAAAGCAAAGAAACGAAACATAAAGCGAAAGGCATACAAAGCGAAATCAAATCGGATCAAAAGGCGAAAACAAAATGCGAACTGATCGGAACCAAAACGAATCACAAAGCGAAAGTATCGAAGCAAAACGAAAGTAAGCAAAAACGAAACGAATACGGATCGAATTTGAAGTATACAAACGGAGCAACTGAACTGAACAAGTATCCGGCATCCGAAATCTTATAAAATTCAAAACAGAAGGGGTCGCGCGTTGGAAACCTTAGACTAAACTATCCGAAACTGGTCTAAATTTTTTTTCCTTTCTTTTCCATTTTACTCAATCTTATACTAAGCAATACTCTTTTTCGATTGGGAATTCATCAATTCCATAATCTC
>JANSVB020000437.1:377794-389115 GCA_025504935.2 Erythroxylum haughtii | reverse complement strand
ACTCTCTTGATTTCTTGATAATTGTAACTGATTTGTTGATCCATGATTGCTTATCGTTAACACATTTACATAACCTTGCAACTTTGCATATTCATGAATATAATATGCTATTATCTCTTTTCTCAATCTCTTCTTTACTATTCTACACATGCTCGAGTAAACAAAAATGTTGAGTTTTTCTCTGCATTCTTTGACATTTTTTTGGTTGAGACACTAAACTTCTCCATAATTCTATCTTTGAACTGTCTCATTAAGAATTTAGTAGAAACCAATTTTGGTTTGATTGTTGTGAAACAATTGTGATCAGGGTTATAAGTTTTAACTTTGAAACATCTCTCGTTCTTACAATATCTGGCATATGAAACCTATGGGCATTCATTAATACACACAAGCCTAATCCGATTACTCTCATACTTTTTTAACCTAACATTGTATCTAATATATACTGCATAATCAACAATAGCATCTTTGAATTCTTTTGCAATTTCAAACTTCATTCCCAATCTCTACTCATATGCCACATTTGTAGGATTATCTCTAATATTTAACTAGGTCTAACAAAGCTTCACCTTCCTCCTCTCCATTAGAATAGTCACTAGTACTAATAACACTACCACAATCTGTTGATTCAATTTCAACTAGATGATGGTCAACTAAAATGTCTATATAGAAGTCTGATTGAAAATGTGAACCCTGTTCTCCATATTCTCATCCATATGTGGACCCTATTCTTCCAAATTTTCATTTAAATGTGGATGTTGGTCCTCCATATTTTCATTCACATGTGTACCATATTCCTCCACATTCCCATATACACTGGGTTCCTCCATATTTACACCCTATTTATCATCATCATGGTCCTCTCCTCCAGTTATATGTAATATATCAAGAGTATGGATAGGTATATCTAAATGATGAGTTACATATACGTCAACAGTCCCAAGTATTTGTGTTAGATTTGCTAGCCTAATACAATTTTGGTTTGACTCTTTAAAGTTAAAACTAAATCCTCTATAATATGTTTTGTCAATTTGATTATACCCCAAATCCTTCCCCATCTCATTCATTTGTCTATTACTATCATAGTCAATGTCAATATTCTCAAATGTCGTAATATCCCCACCAACATATCTTAATTAAGGCTCTACATGATATATCCACCATAAAAAGCCTTATATTTCCATGTTAAGTCATTAAAACTTGTAAAGCAATCATTAAAAAACAATTTCATCCATATTAGGGACCCAAACACAAAAAGATATTCACAAGAAATTCAAATAATAGAGAGTAAGACACAATGCTTAAGAAAGAATCAACAAGTTTGGCTTATATAAATTCTAAACATTAATTCAATTTGTAGATTAAAAAAAAGATCAATTCAACTTCAATACTAGCGAGTGGAACAAAGAATATATCTAAACCTTAATCTACTAATTTTGATCATATAGAACAAAGAATAAATAGAACAAAAAGTGATAATTTAATTACGTAACTATCTTGTACCAATTAAAGATAAATACTTAACTGCTACAAATTAGCTCCATTAAAAGACTAAAACTTAGTACTTTTCTTATGTTATTCAAAAGTTAACGTATCCTAGTAGCAAGTCTCTTCGGTAAATAGTCAATTATAAGGTTAAAATAAATAGTACGTTACAAAAATCAGAACTTTTTCAGTATTTAAAATACTCCAAAGAGCTAAAAGAAGCTACTCCTTAGTAAAGAATTTACTTGCTTGTGATTTAATAACAAATATAAACTTTTTAATTCAATTTCATATATCATCATTATCACAAATCTTTATCTTTTGAGGCAGCATAGTTTCCAAAAAGAAAAATTTATTGAAAGTAGCCTTGAAGGTTAAGGAAAACTCTTCAGAGTTGAGAGTTCGGGGTAGTTAAGAAATTTTAGATCTTATTATCATACCAGTAAAGTCAAATATTTGTTAGTTTCATATTCTTTAAAGCCAAAGTAAATTGACTTCTTAATGATATTATGACCAATGTAAAAAATAACACAAATATAACTCTCATCCACTCTCATCCATAAGAAAGCCATCTTTCTATAAATTTAGTAACCTAATTACTAGGAAATTTTACAGACCAATCCTATTAAAGAAGAGTTGAACCTAAAATCTAAAGCTTCTATTGCTTATGTTAGCCTCCCAACGGAGAATGTTATAAGTGAGGTAAGGGACAAAACTCCAAGCTCCCCTAATATTATTCAAGAATTACATTCATATATCACTGAGATAAATGGGAAGAAAATATAGCAAATGCCCAACCTATTAACTCAATCTTGGAATTTACAATAAGGGATAAAGGAACTAATGTAATATTAGTAGAAAATAGAATTCACTCCACATTGCCATGTACTACCATTGCACCTATATGTATATTCAGCAAAAAAAAAAAAGGAAGTAGCAAAAGGACGTTGGAGCAACTCAATGTATACAAAAAAATGGAAGTGCAGTAGCAAAGACATCTTTTGTTTTGGCTTCATTCTTAAAAATGTTATTTTGTCATATACATAAGCCTAATAACATAAACATTCAAACGGGATCACATGAGAGGCAAGCCAAAATACATATGTCTCCACATGGGATTGCCTCTCATGCGCAACCCATAATAAGAAAAGCAAAAGACACAACAAAAACTAACAGATAAAAGTAAATATGATCATTGAACTAACCAAAAGCAGATGCAATTATTGAAGCAGGCAAAACTACATGCACAATGAAATTGAAGCATGCACGAATAAGAATCAATAACAAATACATGGAAAAGAAGCAACTAACATACGAAAAAATGAAGTAGCTAAAAGTAGATATAGATAGGTAGACTTGAACAAGAAGCAATAAAAAAAGACGTGAAAATAGCCAAAAAGAAGATACAAAATTGAAACAACCGCCGTACTAAACTCAATATGCTGTAAAGTTAAAAGTGGTGAGGAAGTAAAGTTAAAAGTGGTGAGGAATTCAACTGTAACTAGTGACAGACGAACGTTATAAACTTGAAGATGGTGTCGACTTTATTGGTGACCAACAACGAATGTCAATGGATAATTGGTAATTATGAGGAAGTACGATATTAACAGTGAAGATTGGGATTTTTTAATAGTTTCTTCACGAAAAATGCTTTTGTTAGGGATTTGAGTTTTGCTTCTGTTAATAGGTTGGGTTAATTAATTAGTTTTGATAATAAATTTAATTAGTTAGGTTAATTGGTTAAGTTAATTTGTAAGGTTAATAAAGTTAGGGTTAAATTATTTTGTTAAGTTAATTAGTTAAATTAATTTGTTGGGTTAACAAAAATTAGGGTTAAATTATCACAATGGGTCCCATTTTTTTAATTGTTAATTTTATTTAAATCTTATAATTTAAGCATATAGATCCAATGCTAGCACATTAGATCCATGTGGTAGCGTATGACCCATTTCGACAATAAAATATTATAAACATATTGATTTGGCAAAAAATTGACGTCACATTGTCGTTAATTCTTTTGTTAATTTATGATTGAACTTTAATATTTTTCAAATGATAGTATTTAATTTGTACTCTTTGAAATGTGAGGGTCAAAATTGTCGACACATGTAAATCATATGGTAAAACATGTTTTTTTTGTCAAAAATGAAAAAGTTGTGATCAAATTTATAAGTGTTTTTTTTTAACTTTATATCCATGTATATAAGTTTTTAATCGGCAAACCATGCTACCGCGGTAAACTAACATGTATATTATTCACTTTTCTCATGCTTTTTTATCCCTACTTTCGTATGACATTAATATCTAATTTAATATGATATTAGAGGAGATTTTATTGTTCATTAAAGATAAAACTTGATTATGGAAACTTATCCTCTATTCTCTATCAAAACACTAGGTTTGGATCCCCAAACTTGAATATTTTAACTTCTATTTCTTCTTATTCAAATTATTTAGGCTTCAATTGGTCAATGATGATTTTTCTTTTTCAACGCTTGTTCCTATCTTTTATAACCATCCTCATCTTCTGTCTTTATTTCCCTCTCGTAAGCACCAGATTAAGAGTGCCCTTTACTATTATTTTTTCGTTCCCACAGCCTAATAAGGGTGCTATTACCTTTATTTGTCTTCCCGTCTAGCAGTCTATTGAGACTTCAGAGCAACGCCACCCACCTTTTATCTTATTCTAGCATAGCATGCTATTGAAAGCATCATCATTACCTCTACTTTTTCCTTCTGGCCACCTATTCTATTTATTTCTTTCTTCCTGGTCACCATCAAGTCATTTTTGCCTATTGATTATAATATAGCATATCTCAACACCGACTTTATGGAAAAACAGAGACCAGAATCAAGGTTTACATCCTTAAAAATTGCCCTGCCCTTTGAAACCCAACCACCTCAATAGTGACTAGGGAGTGGAATCCTCTGTTACTTTTATCCAAGATCAACCTTACGTCATTCCATAAATTTCTGTAGGTCCCAGCAAATTGTGGCTATGCATGTATGGAACAGAATTGGCTACCGGAATAGTTGTATTCCTCCAGACGTGAGTGCTACGGAAACACGTTTTTACCTTTGAGTGCACCATTCTCGAGCTCCAAAATATACAGCTAACTTAAAATAAATGATTATATTTAAATATTATTATTTGTTTTATAATACTATTAAATTATCCATAATATTTTTTATTTTTATTTAAAATGATATATATTAAAATTATTAAATGTTAATATTATTACATTATTTTAAAATTATAAATAATGTGACAATTAAATGATATTATTTAAAACAATAAATAATAAAATCCCATGTAGTTCGACCTAAAATAGACTAAAGCATTTGAAATGACTCCACCCAAAATTACTAACATATGATTCTGCAAGTTTGGGGATTATCTTACTTCCAAAGAAAAGCTTGGGGCTTCTCAGTTTGTTCTCTGTAGTTTATCCGTGAACCACGTAGCAACCACACTTGAATGTTCTCCAAAAGGTAGTTTGCTTCTAGGCTAGAATGTTAAACTCGCATTATTTCCATTCAACGACATTTGGACACTGGAGTTGGAATTGATATAATTATAAGAAATACAGTAGTACTTGAGTAAGAAATAAATTGTTTAGAAAATAACAGGATTAGATGATAAGTTAGATATCCAATTCCTTATTGTAAATCAAATGTAGGATCTCAGATGGCAGAGTCAACGTGGACGCTTAATGCTTGGCATCTCCAACTCATTCCTTCCGGTCGCAACCGAGTAGAGTTTCCTTAATTCCTTTACATTAGTTTTCACTCCAATCTACAACTTTATTTTTTACAATATTTTCAACATATTCTTTTACCTTTTATTAATGATTTTTACACTATATCAAATAGGGAGTGGATCATGAGAAATCTCCAACATCACCGACAAGCACTCGGGCATAATTAATTAGCTGATTCTATTTGACGTTACCTGTTAGTTCCTATAGACATGGCAAAACAGGTTCCTTTTTTTATAAATATTTTAATTGGTCATTCTCACCAGTTTTTCTCATTTTATCTTATGCATATCAGATCCACAAGTCTGCTAAGTGGATACTGGTCATTGCTCTCGTCAAGAGCAAATCATCGGATGGAGCAAACCTCCCACTGGGTGGGTGAAGTTAAACACAGACAGAGCATGCAAACGATCCCAGTACTTAGCCGCTACAGGTGGCCTTCTACAAGATAATGCAGGCTATTGGCTTGGAGGTTTCATACAAAATCTTGGATGGTATTCGCCAGTGCTTGTGGAACTATGGAGAGTTTATACCGGGCTCACAATCGCATGAAATCTGGGGTATCGCTGGATTGAGCTTGAAGTGGATTCTATTGCGATGATCAATATCCTATCTTTCTCAGACAACCGCTCGAGGACTCTTAATCCCATGGTCATGGATATCCACGAACTGTTTACTCGAAACTGGACTGTTGTACAGTGACATATATATCGAGAGAGCAACAGATGGGCCGACTGGCTTGCTACTTACGCAACATATTTTGATATAGGAGTCACTTATTTTGATACTATACCCATTAGGTGCCACATTATCCTCATAGAGGATATGTCGGGGATCTGTTTCCTAGACTCATGTTGTAATATGTTTCGTCTGCTTTCCTTTTAATAAAAAAATGATTATCAAAATTATTTTACAAAATTAACACAACTTTACTTTTTCACATATATCTTTATTCTTAATATTATTGTTATTATATTTTTATGTTAATAAATAACAAAATAATAAATTTTCAATGTTCAATTAAACTATAATTTGTTATTTGATAATACTAAATGAAATAATATATGAGATGTATTGCACTATTTTATATTATTTAATTATAGTAAATGACAATATAATTACGCGATATCAAACATCAAATTTTATCAAATTTTATAAATCAAAAAAATTTTAACATTAAAAAAAAGGCATAGAACATTCATTACACCAAAAAATAAAAGATATTATCGTCACTGAAAATAAACATAGCATAATCCACACTAATCCTCTAAATTAGTATATTGTTCCCATAAATGAACTATTAATGAATTTATTAATTCTATATATGCAATTTTTTCCTTGACTAATTTATGCCGAGCAAGAAATTGTTGAAATCGAATATTTTCATATGTTACCCTTTCTGTAGTTGATTCTGGAGCTTTCATTACACTTGTGATTGGTCCATTTAGATCGCATTCATCCTCATCAATCATATTGTGCATAATAATACAAGCAGTCATGATATCATGCAACACTTTTTTTTTCAAAAACGTGCCGATCCTGTAATAATTGCAAATCGCGATTGTAGAACTCCGAATTAATGTACGCTCCGTGTCCTTCCTACGTAACTCTTGTCTCATTGCAAAATATTTTTTCTTTGCAGAACATGGCTCGTGAATTGTTTACACAATGGTGGACCATTTCGGATAAATCCCTATCAGCTAAATAATATCTCATATCATATTCTTTTCCTTTAATAACATAATGAGCAGGATGAGCAATACGTTGAGAAAGGTTAGAAAGTAAAAGTGATGATTCCAACACATTAATGTCATTATTTGTATCTGACATACTGAAATAAGCGTGTCATATCCACATATTATAATCAATGATAGCTTCAAGAATAATAGTTGGTGATCCTGAATGTCCAGCATATTGTCCTGATCAAGCCATCGGACAATTTTTTCCACTTCCTGCATACAATCAAGACTACCTAACATTCCTAGAAAACCATGTTGCTCACCAATATGAAGAAGCCTTGCAATATCGTTAGCATTTGGTGATCTAACATACCCCTCTACAAAAATCTCGACAATGGCACGACAGAATCTCTTAAACCTTCAATTGCTGTTGACTCACTAATTTTAACGTACTCATTCGGAGCATCTGCAGGTACACCATATGCTAACATCTGGAATGCGGCTGTTATTTTTTGTAGAATGGATAATCCAAGTCTACCAAGCTCATCTCTTCGTTGTTGGAAATAACTATCATGCTCTTTTACAACATCAACAATGTGAAGGAACAAACTTTGGGACATTCGATATCGTCACCGAAACTTATTATCATTACATCACTGATTTTTGCAAACATAATATACAAACAAAAAATGATCTGCAGCTTCACGATTGCGGTTGATCACTATATGCCCTAGGATGGAGCCATGATGCCCACCTTGGTTGTTTTGTTGATTGCAAAGAAGCTCAATTGCTGAGTTATTTTTTGTATCAAATTAGGTGTGGCTATTTCATCTTCAAGCATCATCAATTTAAGTTCATCATCACTTGAAGATGATGACGATGAAGATAAAGATGAAGATGATAGCATGTCTTGGAATTTGATATCAAAAGGACTGTTAAGATAGCTAGTTAGTAAAGTTAGTAAAGTGTTGTCGTTTTAGTTTCTGTCTTGTACAGTTGTTTTACCTTGTATATATTATGAAATCTAGCTTTGTACTGTTGACACACGATATAATAAAAAGCTAGTTTATTTACTCTTTTTCTCTCTCGAATCTTCTGTTCATGGTATCAGAGCCAGTGACGATCCTGGTGATTGATCGTTTCTGAAGGTCGATTGGAGCTAAATACAACACATAGGAGTGTATTGGAGGTCTTCGGTAGCTATATTTTCTTCGATGGTGAAGAAAGACGTTTCATCTTGACGAATTGAGGGGCTAGGGTTTTGCGATTTGGACTCAGTATCTACAACTGTGACTCCAGCTTACGATTTTTTTGCAGAAATGGAAGGTGTCTCTACGGAATCCCCTACTGGCTCCACACTGACCCACGATTGCGAGGTATGCATGAAGAAAATCAGGTGTATCTCCAAGGTTCAGATTATCCAGATATGAGTTTAATTACTGCAGTACTAAATGGGAGTAATTTTTTGAGCTGGAGTAGATCTATGAAAATTGCCCTAGGTGCTAAGATGAAATTAGGGTTTATAGATGGAACTTTTCCGAAACCTAGTCCAGGATCAATTGAGTGTGATAGGTGGATTAGGACTGACTATATGGTTAGATCCTGGATCTTAAATTCGATTTCAAAAGAGATAGTTGAAGCTTTTATCTACACAAATTCTGCCCAGGAACTGTGGTCAGATTTGGTAGAAAGATTTGGAGAGAGCAATGGGCCGTTATTTTATCACTTACAGAGGTAGATTAGTGTTGCCTCTCAAGGTAATATGTCTGTAGCAAAATATTTCACTGGTTTAAAGAAATTGTGGGATGAGCTTTGGTGTCTCATACCTGTCCCACAATGCACTTGTGGGGCAGCAGCACAATGCATCTGTGGAGCACCTAAAGCTTTGGCTGATTTAACTTCAATGAATCAGTTGATGCAATTTCTGATGGGTTTGAATGAGGGCTATGATCATGTTAGGAATCAAATATTGGTTATGGAACCTCTACCTTATGTTAATAAGGCTTATTTTATGGTATTGAGGGTTGAAAAACAAAGAGAAGTTCAGATGGTTTTTAGTGAAGGACTTGATCATAGTGCACTGTTAGCTAATACTGGAGGTGGTAAGAGAGGTATAGATGGGGGAGGTAAACCGTCCAAACAAAAGTGGGGAAATGGTGATAAAAGTGAGTTGTTTTGTAACTATTGTAAGAAAAATGGACATTTAAAGGAGAATTGCTTTAAACTCACTGGTGTTCCCGATTGGTATAAGGAGTTGCAAAACAAAAGGGGGAAAAGGGCTGGGAAATCTTATAATGCTAATACAGTAAATGATGTTCCTTCATTTACTGTAGATAGCAGTAAATCAGTTATGGACAGCACAGTCAATGTAACTAATCCTCCACTTTCTGAGTTGATTAAGCAAGAGTTATTGAAGCTAGTTAAGAACAAAGCCCTAACTGATCCTCTCATGGTGAACCTTGGACAAAATTCAGATTTTGCAGGTACACTTCCTATGGTAGCTCTTTCTAGTCTTGGTGATGTAGATTTGGATTCTTGGATATTAGACACAGGAGCATCTAATCACATGTGTGTGGATGTCTCTTTGTTGACTAAGCCTATTATTCCTACCAAATAAATACCTGTTTTTCTTCCTGATGGTACTCAGAATCGGGTCCATCACATTGGACATGTTGTGCTGCCTAACAACATTATTTTGACAGATACTTTGCATATTCCCACTTTCAAGTTTAATATGTTATCTGTGAACAAACTTGCCAATTCTTCCTCTATTACCTTTACATTCTTTCCGAATTACTGCATTTTGCAGGACCAGAAGACTAATCGGATTTTGGCAGGAGGAAAGGTTATAAGCAAGTTGTATATCCTTGATAAGGATTCTTTTAAGGCAGATACAGTAGCAAAGTATTCATTGTGTAGTGTTGCAAGTGATGTTGCTAATGTACAATCTTTGTCTACTTACAAACTTTGGCATAAACGCTTAGGACATGTTTCGGATACTGTACTTAGACATGTTATTTCTCTTGATAATAAAAATGTTGAAGAGAGTGATGTTTGTGATATTTGTCCTCTTGCCCAGCAACATCGGTTAAAGTTTCCTCATAGTACCATTCATACTGTTTCTATTTTTCAGTTGCTACATGTTGATATATGGGGACCTTATAGTCATCCAACTCTTTCTGGGGGAAATTTTTTTTAACAATTGTGGATGATTTTAGTAGGGAGACTTGGACTTATTTCATGACTCATAAGTGTCAAGTTCTTGGGTGTTTAGAGAAGTTTTTTAAGATGGTAAAGACCCAATTTCAAAAGTCTGTTAAGATAGTTCGAACTGATAATGGGACATAATTTTTGAGTAGGGACTGCCAGAAATTGTTTACAGATTTGGGTATTTTACATCATAAGTCTTGTGTCTATACACCTCAGCAAAATGAGATTGTGGAGAGGAAACATAAACATTTGTTACAAATAGTTAGAGCTCTCATGTTTCAGGCTTCCTTGCCTAAAGTTTTTTGGGGTGATTCAATTCTTACTGCTACTTATCTCATTAATAGACTCCCTACTCCACTACTTCAGTGGAAAACTCCTTATGAGATTTTATATGGTTCTCCTCCTAAGTATGACCATTTAAAATCTTTTGGTTGTTTATGTTTTGCTACTAATGTCAAGCCTCATAGAGATAAGTTTGATCCGAGAGATATAAAATGTGTTTTCTTGGGATATTGTGCAGGGCAAAAGGGGTACAAGTTATTTGATGTCACTTCTGGTTCTGTTCTGGTTTCTAGAGATGTAGTTTTTCATGAAACTACTTATCCTTTTCAGTCCTTGTCTACTGCCCCTGTGGATGTTCCACTTCCTATAGTTTCTTCTGATAAGTTTTCGGATGTTTTGGATGAACCTCCTTCTGTTCCTACCTTCCCTCTTTCCAACACTGATCATTCTTCTCCTGCTCTTCCTTCTTCTTCTTCTCCTTCTTCTCTACCATGTCCCATTCTTCCTTCTCCTACTCTGCGTAGGAGTACAAGAGTCTCCACTAAGCCTGCTTGGCTTACTGATTTTGTGTCCCATGCCTCTACTGACCACCTTAATTTTTCTATAGGTGATTCTTCCATTTATTCCATTCCCACTTTTCCTTTTATAACTACACCCCATCTATCCTCCACATACATGTCTTTTTTAGCTAATGTTTCTGTTATTAAGGAACCTCAATCTTATCATCAGGCTAAGCTTCATGCTCATTGGCTGAGGGCAATGCAACAGGAGTTGGCTGCATTGGTGCAACATCCCACTACCATAAGGCAAATACCCGAACACCCGAAGGCCATTCAAGTACATACCTTATGATAATGGTATGTTGGAGCAAAACATATCCGACTTACACATGGCAATCCAACCTACA
>JANSVB020000437.1:200049-212705 GCA_025504935.2 Erythroxylum haughtii | reverse complement strand
AAACTCACCCAAAATTTGCATCTATTTTTCAGGTCCTGAAGAATACCCCGGTTGACACGGGAGTATGTCTACTGTAGGCAAGCAAAGGGTACTGGTCGGGATCAGTTCGTGTCTGCATTAGTGTCTTAGTAAATTGTGTTCCGCAATCACTGTATAACAAGGCATTGTATTTTTACTGAGCCCATTGTGGTATTAATGTTTTACTGCATTGACTGATTGTAAATTATTACTGGATAACTGTAATAACTGAAACTGGTTTATATTGAACACGAATTTTAATTACTTACTGTGTTTGCCGTGTTAACGTGGAATCAATGGCTTCAATAAAAAAAAATGTGTACTGAATTTTAAATCGACTGATGTAGTACGCCACTCTCGCGGGACACGGACTTGGATATCACCAACGATATCGGGTTCGGGTCTTACGGGAGTGGGGTGTTACAATAAAGGTCATCTATTAGCTCCGTGATTACTGGAAGAGTTTTGACAAAGATGGCATCAAAGTTATTTAGATTTAAAATCCATACAGTTGACTAAGGATGCAAGTGAAGCAACGACTAGTTGAAGGAAATGCCTACTTAAGGAAGAGCCACAACTTCTGCGAAAATAGATCAGACTAAAAAAAATTTATGTATAAAATATGCTCAAAAGAAAATCTTTAAAAATAATGCTTTATAAAGTATGAATAAATTCTTTTGTACCATAGTGCCTTCTTCAACTCATACAAAGCTTTCTTCAACCTATAAACTTTAGCTTCTTTTCTTTTAATTTCATACCTTGCAAGTTGCTCAACATATGCTTCCTCTTTTAAAGTTTCATTTAAAAAGTCGATCTTACATCCAATTGATAAATTTTCTAGTTATTTTGAGCTAAGAGGGAGATAATCATGCAAATAGTATCCAAGCTCGCAACAGGAGCAAATACTTCAAATTAATTAGTACCTAGTTTTTTCTTGTATCCTTTTGCAACCATTCTAGCTCTAAACTGGTCAATCACACCATCAGGCTTGTACTTTGTCTTGTATTATTAGTGGGCAAATCTATTAATTCCCATGTGCCATTCTTTTTAATTTCATATATTTCTTCATCCGTGACTTTTCTCCATTTCAAGTCATTTGATACCTCCTTATAATTAACTGGCTCACAGTCTGCAAATATAGCAAAATTGATAATCTCTTCATCAGATAGGTCATTATTAGTACCTACATATAATCTTCTAATCAGGCTGGTAACTGATGACATCTTTAAGGTCTACTAGATGTCTCTGGCTGGGATACTAAATCTTCCTGAGTATTTTCTTTTCCATGGCTTTCTGAAATAACCACTGACCTTTTTTGGGAAGTTGAAGATCAATCCTATATTCCATCCTCATTAAAGGTTACATTACGACTAATAATAGTCATTTTTGTATTTGGATTATATAATTTATATGACTTTGAATTTGTACCATAGACTATAAAAATACATTTCTCATCTTTGTCATTCGACTTCTTCCTCAACTGATCTGGTACACGGCTATATGCAATACACCCAAAAACTTTGAGATGTCAAGTGGAAGGTTTCCTCTCGCTCCAAGCTTCCTTAAGTGTTTTGTCTTTAAGGCTTTTTATTGGACACCTGTTTAAAATATAAACTGCACAAGCAATAACTTTTGCCCAAAATTCTTTAAGCAATTATTTAGATCTTAACATTCATCTTACCATGTCCATAATAGTTATGTTCTTCCTTTCTCCTACTCCATTCTATTGAGGCATGGATCTGGTGGTCAATTGATGTTGAATTCCATATTGCTCAAAGACCTTTGTGCATACAAGATACTCTTGACCTCTATTTGTTGCAACCACTTTACTTTTCCACAAACGTTTTAAATGACTTGAAAGTATTACAAGCTTCTAATTTCCGTTTTAGAAAATACACCCAGGCGTTTATACTAAGATCATCAATAGAAGTAATAAAATGCCTATTACCTCTATTAGATGGAACTTCAACAGTACACAGATATGAATAAACAATTTCCAATAGCTTCTTTGCTCTATCAGACTTTCCAACTAGAAATACATCCCTATGCTTTTTTTTCAACTTACATGTATCACAAATATGGTTAGGAATATTCACAACAAGTAAGCCATACACAAGCTCTTTTCTTGATAAATAATTTAATTTAGAAAAATGAAAATGTCTAAAACGCATGTGTCATAACCAATTTGCATAAGGTATCACATAATTCAAGCAAGCAAAATTTTCATGATTTAGTGGTAATAGACAGTTAGAAGACATCTTTATCTTTGTAATAAATCTTCCATTACTATCTATCAAGGTGCACAAATGTTAATGAATCTGCATTTCTCCAATAATTGACCTATGCTTAGTAAATTATGATAAAGACTAAGAACATAGAAAACATCAAAGATAAAACTTTTAGAACCATCCTTCAGCCTAATAGATACTCGACCTTTTCCCAAAATAGGAGTATTTGAATTATTCTCAATTTTAACTGTTGACTGACCATTTTCATCTAAAGAGGAAAATAACTCTTTATTCTCAAACATATGATTACTACAGCTAGAATCGAAATATAAGATATTTTCATCTTCCACAAAAGAGTAACTATTGAATGCAAACCAAACTACTAGTTTTACGCTCAAAATTGCAAGTATATGGGTCATAATTTGTAGTAAAAAGCAGATATCGATCCTACAAATATTGTGTGTAGGCACTGCTTAATTTAGGTTGTTCTTTGTTTAAGAAAACGATTCAATCAAATTTAAAAAGATAAGTAAAATAAAAAACAAACTAAAGGTAAAAGGAAACAATGCAACCTAAACTAAAATCGTAAACTTGGAGAAGATCAAGATTAAGAATTAGGACTTGTCATTATCCCTATCTACTCCTCTTTGGTTAATTGATTCAATTTATGCTTAGCCCACGATTTCCTAAAATTTTAACTACCCTCTCTTAAGGTGCAACTAAATGTTATTAGTTAAATAAATTAGGATTAACTTTGGGATCTCTCGATGTGCAAAATTTTTCCTAAACATTCAATTAGATATGGAACTATTCTATAAGTAGTGTATCAATCTATTGAAATCTCTTCATAATAAATCGATAATTTGTTATTTATAGGTCTATTAAATGTCATCTATCGTTGTACATTTAACACAGATTATTAAACTCACTCTCGTTTTGTTACAAGGTTTGAGCTTAATAAATAACACAAACATTTGTATTATTGAATCAATAATTGAAGGTTCACAAATAGTTCAAACATCAAACCCAAAAAAAATATTTTAGCCAGTCATAATGTCATTAACATCCCCGATAACCAAACAATCCATGATAAACATGCTAGAAGAGAAAAAATCGAAATAAGAACTAGATGGAGCGAGCTTCTTCTCTTCTTTGCCAGAATCTAGAAAATCTGGATGAGGGAATGCTCTTTACTCAATTGGGAATGAAAACCTTGATTCTCCACCTATCTCTATGCTTTTAATTTATCTTTGAGCTCCCAGAGGCTAGTTTCCACAACTTTCTTTAGCCCTAAGGATTTTTTTTACACTATATATCATAAAACCCTAAAAAAAGTGAAACCTACGTGACTCCTCGGGGTAAGCATCCCATAGGTTAATGTGACAGAAACTTTCTCCATAGATTTCTCACGGTCATGGGAAACATGTCCTTTCCCACGGTCGTGAGTTCTTGTTCTTCAATAGCTTCACTTCTCTTCTCTTGGTCCCTAGCTCAATCACAAAGGTGTCCACCCTTCATTCCTATACCAAAATGATCAATTCTTACCTTAAACCAACATCAAACACAAAAGAACAATCATAAAGATCAAACTAAACAAAAATACACAAAACAACTCCTAAAACAAAATAATACTAACCTATTATGTAGGAAACACATGCCAAATATTTAGAAAAACACACACTAATGCACAACTATCAGTAGCTTGCTATAAATAAAATTTCTACATTATTAGAATTCTCTCCAAAAATGTTGGTACTGATTTTTTACAACATTACCTTGATAGTTTTTGTAAGAACTGGATCTATAATTAGCAGTTTTATGTCCATACCTTCCACAATTAAAGCAACTAAAATTACACCTCTCTTGATTACCTCATCCTCTTTTTGGATTGGTAGACCCAAAATTATTTCCTCATCTTCCTTGATTGAATGTTATGGAATTATTTTCTCTCCCTTAGTTAAAATTATTGCCATGACCTCTTCCTCTAAAACTTCCGATACCTTTGCCTCCAAAGTCTCCTCTTCCTCCATCATTAAAACCACAACCTCTATCATTTACATTTTGATTAGATTTCTCAACATTATTGAAATTTACTTGGCTTTTTAAGGCTTCTTCTGTTGTCTTTTCTGTTTTCTCCATTATCCTGCTAAGATGACTTTCAATGCTTCCCTATAACTCTGCCACAATTATAGTCTCTATATCACATGACTTTAGTATTGTAGTCACAAAATAGTCAAATTTAATAGATATGTTGCATAGAATTTTTTCCACCACCTTATTATTTGAAATATATTCTCCATACAGTCTCATCTTGTTAACAATATAAATAACACGAGAAAAATATTGTTCAACAATTTCTGAATTAGACATTTCGTACCTCTCACATTCTTTACGCAGGGACTGCAATTTGGATTTTAAAGCCTTATTTATGCTTTTATAAGCTAACTTCAAGATATTTCAAGTTTTTTTGGCAGTTTTAGCATTATCTATTTTGCCAAAAATTGAATAATCTACTCCTTGGTGAATTTGGGATAACACCAATTGGTCCTTCCTTTGAGAATTTAAATCAATTGATTCTTATAAGCCTACATCAACAAGACTCTAAATATTGTGAGCCTTGAGGTGGGTAGACATTATAATATTCTAATAATGATAACCAAGTTTAATATCTGATTTAGGATCTGACCACACAATATTATAACTATTTGACATTTCTCACTTTTTAAATGAAACACTCTCTCACATATATAAGAACACATGAATACACACACTCTCTCTCTTTTTCACAAATTGCTTTAAAAATTGGAGTTGGGTTTAACTGGCTCTGATACTAATTTGTTGTCATATTGACATAACACATTTACTCATACAAAGATAGAAAGAGAGAAGAGGAGAAGATTTAATTCAATCCCAAATTCAAAACAACAAAGGCTCATTACACTCCCTTTGATAGGAAAAATAAAATAAAATGCTAGGGTCTTAATCACACAAGAAACCTTCCTATTGGACAAAAAAATTTGGTCAAATCAAATGGAATGCTTAAGGAAAAAAAAAAGTTGTGCCTCTCTCCACTTGCTTCAAGCACATCTTGTTTTCAGCTATAGTTAATGAAGATCCATGTTGTTGTCACCTTTCCATGCACAACTCATTCAAGCTTGATTTAATTATTTTCCTGACTCATTCAATAGTCAAAAGCAAATTTTCCTTGAATAAGAAACACCATGTGAACCGCCAACCAATTGAAGAGCCTGCAAGAACCTTTTGTGAAGGAATAATCTTTTTCTTGATGAGAATAAACTCTGTTAACTCGGGACCGCACTTGATGTCCAGTTGGAATACTTTGACTAACCATACATGTACTATGTTGTCTCTTAATAACCTAAACACACCCTGCTATCACATGAAAACTAAACAAGCTTGGAACACAAATTTTTGACTTGAATTGTATAAATTTTAAAAAATTTCTCACTAAATTAATTTTTTAAGAGAATAATATTAAATTAAAAAATGAATACAACACATGTCCAATACCACAGAAAGCTTGCAACAAGGCAACCTAGTGCAACAAGAGACTACTCCTTAACCAAACCCTTGCTTAACACGGACAAAGGGTAGTTACAAACTTTCTAAGAATTAAGGAAATAAGACAAGGCACTAAAAGAAACTAAAATTAAGAGTTACTAGTCAGTTTACACTCCAAATTTTAGTTGGAGTTGATCTTATATGAGCTTAGATATCATGCGTAACAACGAATTATCAATTAAGGCTTGGAGATTCCAACATTTTTTTTTTCTTAAACATACGCATATCTCTTTTTCTCTAAAAGGGAGCATGTGCCACAATCCAGAACCATTTAAACACATCCAAATCATCATGATGAATGAATGTAAGATTCTCAATCTATTGTAAGAATTTAGACTAGGATGAGACATAACAATTGTCTTTACATAAGAAGAACAAATGAGACCAAAGAGATCCAGAAAATTGATAGGATTATTGCAAGTAGTTTATAGATTCATAAATAACTTTACATAAAATACATAAGTTGCTATGAAGTTCTATTGTTTTCAATCTACTAATAGTGCTTGACTTATTCTTGATGATAAGCCAGAAAAGGAGATAAGCCAGAAAATGAAATAAGCTTCAGGGGAGTTTCCTTTGAACCATACTATTATTCTGACCAGGCCTCTTCAATATGTTTAGATGAGAACTTTTGGTGATTTTCTTAGAATTATGCTTCAACCAAATATCAGCAATAAATGACTCCTGAAGTGGATTCTTGGTTCTAATGTAAAGTCGGAAGAAGATACAGTTGTTGTATTGGAGCCACTGCTAGGTCATGCAACATTTTTCATTTGCAATATCAGTTATGCTTCAACGAAATGCGCAAAGAGAAGGTATGATATGGTGCTGAAATGGTTAGTTCAAATTTCGGGGAAATCTGCCTGCAATTCTTTAAAGATATTAGTGGAAGCTGCTGCCTGCTATGGTCGTCAAGGGACCACTTGCACTTTTTATGCTCCTTCACCAACATCTATTTAGGGACGCTTGTAATGGGGGAGATGTCTGTTCCTCTTCCCCTATTTCAACTAGTGCCGTTGCATGACATATCCACACATTTAGCAATAAAGAAAAGGAACAGACGATCTCATACCCGCTTGTAAGACAAGTATGACCCGAAAAGAGTCAGAGGTAACTGGAAGCTTAATTTAACTGCGCTTGGAAAAGTTTACAAGGCTGTCCTCTGCAGATCCATAGTGATTGGTAGTTTGGTACTGACAATATTATTTCAAGGCTTGCATTTGATGCAAAGCAAAGGATGCTTGGCTTTTAAGAAATCGTGAGCGCTGTAAAATCTCATACTTTTGTTCAGAGCTGACAAATCGTAAGCGGAGGAAAGTTTTTGCTCTCGATTGTTAATGGAATGAAGGAATGACTATCAGCAAAAAGAATCATTCAGATACTTTATTTTTGGTATACTATTCTCGCATCTAAACTCAGAAGGAAAAGATAAGTCCTAACATGCAAAGAATCTCCGCAGTTACTGTGAGCCGTGTGTACCAGCAAGACAAGGGTATAAGTCGAGTAAGTTGAATGTCATTCAAGGCTTTTTCTGGTAACCCCATGGATTTTTGCTCGCCCAGTTCCATTGGTCCCGGCACATTTCTTCTACGCCATATCTTGCCCTACAATTTCCATTAAGATAGCATTAATAACCAAAAGAGCATATTTTCATACAAGCATTTGGTAAAGCCCTTTAAACCAATGTTGGGAGTACTTAAGAATCTAACAAAGTTCCGACGAACAAACTGTAATCAGGTATTAAATTATAGAGGATCTAGGAGAAGAACTAACTAATAGCAGCAGTGGCTAATATTCAAAGGAACACACAAGTAACACAGAGAACAGGAACTATATAAATGAGGAACATACTTCCAACCGAGTTCTTTTTGAGCTTTTTCAGTAGAAGCATAGACAGCTGTAGCATCCCCTGGCCTTCTCGGACAAAGCTTGATAGGGATTTTCTGAAAGTATGTACCAATTTAAATTCACTTGAAAAAACTTGTTTGGAGAGAGAGAGAGAGAGAGAGAGAACAAAAAGTGAAAAAAAAAACAGGAAACAGTCACCTTGCCAGAAGCTTTTTCAAATTTGGCAACCATTTCAAGCACTGATGTTCCACGCCCAGTTCCCAAGTTGTAGGCAACACAACCTAAATTTAGGAAACATACATGAAATGTTCATATGCTAAATTTATAAGCTATCAAAATGCTTCAAGTAACAGCATTTGTGCGTGAGACAAGGTGCTATCCAAGATTTTGCTCATCAGCTCTTGAAACTTCAAGTTCAAAGATGATTGTAATTTAATCAAATAAAAATGCATGTATAAAGAGGACATAGGTTACCTATGTTTTTTGTTGCAAAAAGCTTCCGAAGGGCAGCAATATGACCATCTGCCAGGTCCATAACATGAATATAATCTCGAACCTGTGCACACAAAAATTCAAGTAGAAAGTATATCAGCCTATGTAGTTACTGAGAATGTTATTCTACCCGATCTGAATGGAAAACATTGGCCTTAGTTTCACTAAACAAATCTTATGGAATCATTAGCGATATCTTTTTCCCTCAACTTTTGTCATCCAACTAGGTCAACATATATACATAATCACATACCGCACTACCATCCTTTGTAGGATAATCATGGCCATATACATTAAGCTCACACAATCTGCCAACAGCCACTTGTTGTATGTAGGGCATAAGATTGTTTGGGATACCCTTGGGGTCTTCACCAATTTTACCACTCTCGTGAGCTCCAACGGGATTGAAATATCTCAATAAAATGATACTCCATTCTGGCTCTGCTTTTTGAATATCTCGAGCAATTTCTTCAAGAAAAAGCTGAGAAAATAGCATGTTAAATTATTATTAGGTAACCAAATGGACTAATTAGTAATTAGAATAGAAAAATAACATTTTCAACTCCAGCAGGTAAATCCAAGTTCAGATGTTAATGACATCTGATGGTAAAATTATAAAATTCCAGGTAAAACTAAGGTCTTATTCACCTTTGTTCGGCCATAGGGATTCATAGCCTTTAACTCAAAGTCTTCAACGCATGGTATTTTTTCAGGTTGGCCATAGACGGTTGCAGATGACGAGAAAACCATCTACTTCGAACCATCACATTCAAAACCCATAAAACAAAAAAATTCAAAGCCTTTATCAGCCAAGAATGCACAAGACATCTAACATCTCAAACATAGCAGCTTTGAGAAATTGAACAAGTTTCACAGTGAATCAAGAAATTAA
The DNA here is from genome assembly GCA_025504935.2 of Erythroxylum haughtii. Taxonomy (NCBI): domain Eukaryota; kingdom Viridiplantae; phylum Streptophyta; class Magnoliopsida; order Malpighiales; family Erythroxylaceae; genus Erythroxylum; species Erythroxylum haughtii. The sequence continues at coordinate 203,645 of JANSVB020000437.1, read as the reverse complement.
GCCATATACCTTAAGGACAAGTGATCCGAAAAGAATGGGAATGAACAGGAATTTAACTTCAAATCCCAAATTGCAAGAAAAGAAAAAAACAAGTCTTTTAAGTATCAATTTCAAAATAGAAGCTCCTCATAAGGGGTTGCCATAAATTTAGATGAAGTTTTGATGCCGCCACGGGAGAAATAATAAATTCCAATGTGCTGACTTCAGTAAGCCTTCTGACCTTAAGGAAGGATGATACAATAATGGTGGCTGATTAAGCATGATAAAAGATGGCCCTTAACCATTAACATTGTTGTTTATTGAGATGAGAGAACCAAGAAGACTTCTAAATACTATCAAATTATAAGTCTTTGACCCTCATTTGAAATTTGAATTTCCTGGAGGTAGATTAAGCATGAAATATGTTCAATGGTAATTGATCAGAAGCACAATATTCAAGTTCAAATATTATACAAGCCCCAAGCTTAAAACCAGAAAGTGATCTGAAAAGACTGGGAATTTACAGGAATTTACCTTCTTACAATTATACTTTGCCATGACCTGATACAAGTTGATAGTGCCAACTAAATTGTTGTCGAAATAATGCCGAGGGTTTGCTACACTCTCCGCAACTGCCTTAAGGCCAGCAAAATGGATAACAGCATCAAATCTGTCAAATTTCAGATAGGCAACGTGAGATGAATAAAGTCCTCGTATGGATAGTTGCACTGCTCCAACTATCCGTTCATTGTCATCAGACACTGAAACTGTGGAAAAGGGTTGAGCAATAAACTAAAGAAAGCATCTTCCTTTTCCCAAACAAATTCTACTTATTAGAAAATACAAATGGAAGAATAAAAAAAAAAGGTTAATCAAATTATGTATTATGTACAATTGAATAATTAAATTTCATGGCCAACTTCAGCTTCCCTGAAACCAAAAATCCTACCCTGTTTTCACTTACTTATTTTGTGAAAACAGCTTCTCCAAATCAGCCTTGTTTCTCAGATCACCCTGCAACACACCAGTTTAACCAAATTCAGTCGATGCATAAATCCCAATAAGGTAGTGCCATGAATAGATAAAGATATATAATCAACGAATATATGAAGGGAGCTCTTTGATCAGTGTGATCCTAACTACTGAACTGGAGACCAAAAAATAAGCCTGGTCGATCAGATCTCTAATTCTCCATAAAGTCAAACTATTCCACTTAAATAACTCGCATTAGTATGTCCAGGTGACTAAATCCCTTCCCATTCATCAAGACCAAAAGATAACATAGCCAAAAGAGAAAAAAGTATACCAAATTAAACTCTAGTTTCTTGGACAATTCAGGACCCACTAACTCCTTCACTCTATCAACAGCTTCCGGAACGGAATTATCCAGGTTATCAATGATAGAAACCTGAAAACCGTCCTTGAGGAGCTGCACTACGGTATGGGACCCAATGAACCCAGCTCCACCGGTGACAAGAATCTTATAAGCAGCCATTGCAGAAGAAGAGACCCAAATAGCCAAAAAATGTAAACAAGTGAGTAAAGCAAGGAAGAGAAGGGTGTGTTGGTGAAAAAAAGAGGAGTTTTTAAGGGGAAAGAGGAACAAGAAGATAAACAACGTAGATTGAGCAAATCAAGGAAAATGTTTGTAGAGGATAAGAAGGAACTGTCGCGGATCATTGATATCCGATTTTGGGTTGTTGTACTTATACGACTTTTGTCTTCGTTACGTTGTTACTTCGGTACCCATTTTTTCGCGCCCTTTCACCGTCAATTCCCTTTCGTGAAAAGCGACGGACTGTGACGTGGACATGAAGCGCGCGTGTCACTTTAGTACGGAACGCAACAGAGTGATAAATACTCGAGTCCGATGATAGTTGAAAATGATTCTCCGCACATAAATCGTTTGGCCTCTATATTCGAATTTTGTAATAAAATACAAATTAATTATGTGATGACGAAGATATTTATAGACCCTTCATCATGTAGCCAGATCATGCTCCGCACTCAAACCGGATGATCTCAAACTAACCTTTCAATTAAAATTTGTAACATTTAACGTGTATTAGGGAAACATGTTTAAGTGAGGTTGTTGATTCAAACTAGTTAGAGTTTTATCTTTTATAAAAGATCTATTCGATTCAAACGAGAATCAGTTTAAATATAGATAACTTAAAGATGCCCCTCTCTAATTAAAATTTGCAGATAACTTAAAGATGCCCCTCTCTAATTAAAATTTGCCGAGGACATTTCGTGGAAAAAAAAAAAAGATGTTCGTCAACTACGTAAAGAAAACTTGCTTCTTTTTTGTCAACCATGTAAAATGGTTTTGCGTATGCACCACTTGTCATATATATACTGTATACACAATAAAGTCGTCAAAGTGGGGCGATCCCCTTCATACTCGTTCTCCTCTTCCACGTTGTTCCTCGACGCCCTCTTCTGGGGCATCTTCTTCTCGAGCTTTATTTTTGGTCGCCACTTCTTCTTGCCTTGTGGGATTTTCATCCTTTTGATGTAACTTGGGTCTTTAATCCCCGACAGGTTGTTCATACATGTTTTCCATAATGATTTTCCCATCATCCATCGAACGATCAACCTGCTCAAAGTTTTGCATGTAAGGAAGAATATGTTAATGGAAAACGGGTTTGAGAAATTAGTAACTCCTTTTCTTTGTTTAATTGTCGTTCACCCCCCAGCCTTCCTTACTGTCTAAGGATACCTGACAAACACATTTCTACTTCTCGAACCAAACTTTTCTTTATTATTAGGACGAACATGAGCATAGCAAAGGCACTCGAAATCTCTAATGGGCTCATACTATGGTTTAAAGTTATGTTCTGAGACACCTCACCAAAAACAGCACAAGCTAAAAGACATCAACTACCTTATTTGATGTGACACGAAGGTTTGCAAAGAGAGTTCAGATCTCTTGTCCAATATTATGGTGTCTTATTGTGTCCAATAAATCTCAGACATTTATTTATGTGGATTTCATGTAGGTCCCACGTGGATCCCGCGTAAGTCCGACAAAATAAATGACTGAGATTTTATGAGACAGAATAAGACAGGATAATATTGGACAGAAGATCTTGTCCCCTGCAAAGAGTCTTATGCACCATACATTGAGGTTTAGTATAAAAGGCTATGCAAATACCAAATTGCATTTTAACATAATAGCTTAAAGCTATGTTTGGTTGACTGATTATTAATGGAATGGAATGAAATATAATATTATTTTATTATTTGAAAAGATAGTTTATAATATAATGAAATAGAAAAAGATAAAAATGAAGAGTTTCATATTATGACTTTGTTTGACAATCAACTAATTGTATTAGTTGATAACTGATTATATCAATTGCTAGCTGATAACTAATTCTATCAGCTGATTTGATCAGTGGATTGCGTTAGCTATTTGTCATTTGATGCTTGATAAAATTAACTGTTTAGTATCAGCTGTTTATTGTAAAATAATTTATAAGAACATGACTTTAAAAAAATTATAAGGGTATGAATATTATATATCTTAATATTTCATTGAATATTTTTATAATAATTTAGATTTTAAATATTTAATTCTACAAAAATTAAGTTTATAACTCTAATAAAAAACA
>JANSVB020000437.1:105667-116419 GCA_025504935.2 Erythroxylum haughtii | reverse complement strand
CACTACATATGCATTATATGAGTGATTAAATTGTATTGAATGTGGAGTGCGAAATGTGAAATGACGTGATTTATGTGTTATGTGATTGGATGAGCCATCGATGATAGTCACTCACTGAGTTCACAAAACTCACCCAAATTTTGCAATTATTTTTTAGGATCAGAAGAATTCCTCGTTCGGCCAACGGGAGTATACCTACGGCATTCAAGTGAAAGATAGATGTCAGAGTCAATTCGCGCCTACATTGCATTTCTATATTTTTTATTGAATTGTATATTCCATAACTTTTTGTATAAATTTGTACTCCGAAATAACTTAAGTGTTTTGTATTTGTGAAAGGGCACAAATGGCTATTGAAAATTTTGTTGATGATTTTGTGTTAATTGAAAATGATTATGAATGAATGTGGGCCCAACTTGAGTATCAATTTCTGCATATTGTGTTTGCGGTTCAAAAAAAAATTTATACTGATTTCTAAATGATTGAGTACCTTAGCACGCCACCCTCGCAGGACACGGACTCGGATATTACCCATCAATGTCAGGTTCGAGTCTTGTGGGAGTGGGGTGCTACAAAGTAATTCTCAACATAACTGTTGATTGCCAGACTTAGATCTGGTGACATGTGAAAGTGAATGTGTAAGTGAAATAAAGTGACTGATTGATCTTATGTGATTTGATGCATTTCATTACATGAATGCATGAATAGATAATGGCAGCTGTGACTAGAGTAGCCACTAAAAAAGAGTTTAAAGCTCAGAATGTGATTAAAAGCCAAATGCTCACTATGTATAATGAGCCCGATATCCTTATCAAACCCAAGACAGTTAATAATAAGCTCGATATTCACAATAATATGGGACAGTTATAGGCATTCAGTTACAACAACGTAATAATTGAGAGCGAGTCTTATGAGTATTTCATATACAATTCATATGTATGTTTAAATGATTGAATTATAATATTTGAATTGTTCCAAATGTGATATATGAAATAAGTGAATAAAGTGTATTTGCTGCCACGAATGAATTAATGAAGTGATGTGCTATATGTGTTGATATTTACGTAAGAATTGAATATAAACTGTGAACTATATGTTTTATGTGAAATGAGTAAGCCATTAAGGATGGTCCACTCACTAAGTTTGTAAAACTCACCTAAAATTTCCATCGCTGTCTTTCAGGTTTAGGAGATACCCAGTTAGACTAATTGGAGTCTAACCACTGCATTTGGATAAGCGTTAGAGGTTGGGATCAGTTGCCATCTATATATGTTTTATGTTATTTTTAGAATTAAACCTTGTATTCGGAAGAATTATTTATTATGTAAATGAATTTTTCTTGTAATAACAATTTGATGAAACACATTTTGTATTTGTATTGGACCCAAATGATCACTGAAATTTATGATGATGTGTTTATGGATTGTGACATTTATAACTGAGATTGTTATGAGTAAAATGGGCCAAAAATTCAATTATCAATTTTCTGGAGTATGTCCTCAATTACTGATGGTTTGTTTGGAAATATGCACTATGAGAGTGAGATGTTACAAAAGTTCCATTTGATCAAATTCTTTTTATCTAGTTCTACTATTTATTTACTCCAATTCCAAGTCCCAACTTCATTAGACTTGACATCTCTAGCAACAACAACATTTTTTGGCTTGCAAATGAAACAATCTCTATATGTTATTGTCGCTTCTATTTCTCAAGAACATAATAGTAACTGCTTTTTGATCTAACTTGTCTCTTTTAGCTATAGGTGTATTGATGTAGGACAAATAGAAGAATTATTAACTAGTATCTAAAAATAAAAAAATTAGAAAATATGTCTAATATTAGGCTACTGAAATATCAAGTTTTAAGGTTGAATTTTGGCTAAGAATGCTAAAATTTCAAATATTGTGTAGCTAGAATTTTAAGGTTTGATTGTTAAAATTTTAGACTTAGGATTTCAAGTGTAATACAACTAGAATTTAGGTTTGAGATGACTAGAATTTTGTGAGGAACACAAACAATAGAGAGTATAAAACTAAAAATTGCTCGTAGGGTCTAAAAATCACTCTTAAAAGAAAGCATCACATCTTTATTTGAAAACTAGAGTTTGTAGAAAAATTTTGGATTGTTTGTTATTGAAGGGTTGAATACACATATATTTATAGAGAAGTTTTTAGAAATATTATTCTATTAGGAATGGTTCCTAATAAATTTAAATTCTATTCTAATAAAAATTCTATAAGTCCTAAATAACTAAGATAACATATCTAAAATTGAATAATGTATTTAACTTACTACTACTTCCTATCTAATAAGGAATCATAACAAAATTTAAATTTTAGCTCTTTTCTTTAATGTTAACTGAATTCTCAATCCTCATCCCATCAAATTAAAGCTTATGATTGACTAATTTTTCCCTTTTATTTCTTCTATATACTTTAATCTCTTTTGCATCAATTCTCTCCAGCTTGTCTGAAGTTGTCTTTGATGTAAGATGTGATAAATACTGATCATATAATTTTATCCTTTCCAATTGATAAGAAATTGTCTATATCCTTCATTTTTTTTGGCTACAATTTGTTCATTAAGAACATCCTTTATTTCCTCTTTAATATGGAGAATGTTTGGATGTCTTATAGATACATTAGGGGATTGCTCATCTTTTCCATGATAAATATTTAAGTCCATAATGTTAAAGATAGGACTTATTCCCATAACAGTTGATAATTCCAAAATATAAGCACTAGTACTTATCTTCTTAATAATCTTATGAGGTCTAGTCTTTCGTGAATGAAGTTTGTTACATTTCCTTTTTCGAAAATAATATGAACAAATAATAACCATCACCATATACTCTTTATTAAATTCCACCAATCAACGATGTTGATCAGCATGTTCTTTATAAAAAAAATTGTTGGTTATTATCTTTTGTCGTATCTCATCAAAGATGTCCCACATTAGCTGTACAAAACCTTCAGCTTCAACACTAACTCATGTTCTTGTGGCATAGGAACCAGATTAATAGGTTCCTTGGTTGAACTCTCGAGACGATCTCAAAAGGGCTTTTACTAGTAGACCTATTTATAGAACTATTATATGCAAATGATATCATAGGAAAAAGTAGGTCATAGTTCTTTATGTTGTTTATAACTAGATAGCTTAACAAGTCCACTCACCATCTGTAAGATCCCACATCGGTTGGGAAGGAGAACGAAGCCCCCCTTATATGGGTGTGGATACCTTCCCCTTGCAGACTCGTTTTTCATGCCCTAACACACCGGATCCCATCAGAACTCCGAAGTTAAACGTGCTAGGGCCAGAGCAGTACCAGGATGGGTGACCTCCTAGGAAGTCCTGTGGAAAAGTAAAACCGTGAGGGTGCGAGGCCCTAGAGACCGAGACTCCAAGCGGACAATATCTGCAAGCGGGTGGGCGCGAGGCCTGAGAGGCCGAGGTCCTACAGTTTGTGTGGTGTGAGCAGTACACACTTGATGAACTCACCTATGTAATTGTGTAGGGGCTAGCCACCCTCCTATGAGAGTATTTGGGATATCTCTCTAGAGCGATCATAAGGCTAAGGCATTTTGAGGCTGTTTAATTCTCTAGGAAGTTTTGTCTCCGATTGTCTTAGACACCAAGTTCAAGACTTAGTTCACCTATTTGTGCGCTTATCTTTCTTTTAAATTGATATAGTTTGTTTCAAGTTTTGGACCAATTGGGGGATTGTTGGGCATTTGCTCCAAAACTTGGGGAATGTTTATAATGTTATCAGCCTAATAACTCTAATAACGTTATTATGTTATTATGCTCCAACGTTCCTGAAAAATCAAAGGGATAGTAATTTCACAAACTCTACAATTTTACCGTATACGTCTCTAGCATAAATGAAAACAAAAGCAATCAAAAATGAAATAATAAAAAATCAAAAATTTGGTAATGCAGTTCGACACACCTTGCTTACATCTGCAGGGCCCTTACTCAGCTTAATACTTTCAAGAAAATGCAATAGATTTGTATAAGGCCACACTGAGCCAACACCACTCAATCTTTGTAACTATCTCTTAATCTCACTTCCCATGAAAGATTTTCACACAACACGACCGACTCGTGTTAACCTCGTCAGAGGATTTTTCTTAACAGCTTTTAATAAAAGATAATTAAAAGAAATAACTCAAGTAATTAATCAATTAAGAACAGAACAATGATATACTTGAGATAAGAGAAGGACTTCCCTATAGTTTCAGCTTCTTGAAATACATCTGAATAATTGTCCACCAGTTGAATTGAGTCATTATTGCTAGCTTCAGAACTAGACCACAGCTACTCAATTAACAAACGACACACAACAGATTCCAGTCGAAAACCAACAAATTTTCCATCTCCAGCAACTTCAATTAAACCATATGGGATACTACACACACCCTCACCTCAAAAATAAAAAGCACCCATGTATATTTCACGCACAATCCAAGAAGGACAAGTTTGGAAAATCAAAAGTTAAATCACCGTATGTTGCCAATGTCGAAAACATACACCACTTCAGCTCTATATTTCCAGAATTCAATTCAACACCCACTAACCAGTTGATTCATCACACACGGGATACACTAATAGAGACATGCACGATACTTACAAGCAAAATCCCTTGACAAACGTGCAAAACAACTTCCCTTTATCTTCTATCCACAAAATCCGACAGTGCACATATCAATTACCGATGTGATATATCACAAATTTGTCAAAGACTAGAGTTCAATTTTGTGTAGAATTCTTTCACAACTCCAGGTGTAACAACCACATCTTTTAAATCTCATTCCAATTAATATATTATATGTCCAATTAATAAATAAGATGTCAAAACTAAAAAAAGATATATACAACATATTTAAACAATTCCTTTTTGTCTTAATAGCTTTTAATTCCTATTGTCAACGTATGCATTGTTTCTACTATATATAAGAGTCATGCATCTCCTCAATATCACAATTACCACCGAAAAACAACTATTCATTTTCTCTTCTTCTTCATCTCTCTTGTATCTTTATTTGCTCCATCCAACACGAGCATTTTCTTTTAAATACAAACACCTTACACATGTATTTTGTCTTAAGCACAAATTCTGCATTTGTCTGCCTTTCTTTTAGTCTCAAAGACAATTCCTACTCTACCTTTTGGAGTGCACTAAAGCTGTTGAAGAAGGCGTTAACCCTAGGGTCAGATCCTATTGTCTTGCTGCATCGTAGAGGGGGAATTTTCGACTTAGGGCAATGATTTTTCACAATACCTTGCATTTTAGATAAGTAGTTTCAATTTAACTATTATTACTATTTTCGCTAACAAAAATATGTTGTTCATGGTGAATTATCGGATAGTATAATCGGAAAAGTGTTATTTTAATATTAGTGTGCATTATCTAAGATTAGATCTAATAAGTATTAATGTGTTAGTTAAATGATATTATATATGTTAATTTTGATGTTAGTTAAATGATATTATATATGTTAATTTTGATGTTATTATAAGATCATTTAATATAATTATTTTTATAAAATTCAAGATATTGACATCGTGACTATTTTTAATAAGTATTATATAGAAATTAGTTGTATTTATTAGTGCAATTGTGAATGTTTTTCATATAAAATAAAAGGAATATAATTTTTATGTAATTACTGTATATTATTCAAATTTGTATTTTCTAAAACTTAGAGTGTGCAAAAACTTACTCGAATTATAAATATAGATTCGTAACATTTGATCTATAGAAGTTTTTAGATAAATAAAAAATTATGCTCTTTAAATTACTTTAATTGAGGTTTATAATTTTAATAAGTTATAAATCTTAATTTGATTATAAAAATTGAATGGTTGGATTTTATTTTAGATGTTGATTTATTAAAGAATTGGTTAACTTAGTTTGGTCTCAAAATAACTTTAATTACACACAATAAATAACGAAAAACTCGCATTTGTTATCATTCGAAAATGCATTGAATAAATGATTAAAAACAAGTTAAAAACCACCTTCTTCCTTTTTTTTTCTTTAACAAGTTAAAGGGAAAAAAAAGTAGGGGTAAATCTTACATACGCTAATTACTATTTCATAATTAAATTTTTTCATGTCTTCAAATTTCATTTTATCAATTAAAAAATTCCTAAAATTTCATAAACTAGATTACGTTATAATAAAATAAAAATTTCAAGAGAAAATTTAGTTTCACTTATATTTTCTTTTTAGTTTTTAGTTCTAGTTTTTGTTTTGGTTTTAAATATTTTCCAAAATGAAACTTACTTTTTAACTATTTAACCAGAAAATGAAATGAAATAGCTCTAGTACCCTGATGACAGGAGTGAGAGGAAAAGAAGAAACCTTTCTACATATATGTATATGTGTGTCTATACACACACACACACACACACACACAAAGTCAACAAACCCTTCGTAACCTTCCAGTCACAAAAGAGTAATTTTATCAATTACTCTCAGGCTTGGTAATATATTATGATTGGATGAACAACATTACTATATCAACTTTTGGGGTAGTACTATATACTCATCGACTATGAGAAGAATGAAAGTCATTATACTAAAAAAAAGACGCGCTATTTTCCCCCCAAATTCCTTGCATTTTCCCCTTCTTTTTTTATGACTCTCTTTCTCCCTCAAGCAACACCAGCTAATTGATGCATCTTGACTCCATATCGGCAGCATCCTTAAGCCACCTTCGCTCCTCACTGACAGCAGCCTCAAGCCTTCTTTGTTAGGAATAGGTTATTTCACAGGTTAAGAAATACACTATTCTCATAAATATCCCTTTAGTTCGCTCCCTATAACTTTGTTCTTAAACGTTCATTCTGGATTTCCATATTTCTTCAGTTAAATCTAAGAGATTTTGAGCCATCTGGGATAGACCTTGTTCACTCACTGTGAATAAAGGGGACCAAAGTTGCAATTTTTTTTTAAAATTTTGTGTATTGGAGCTCTCTACTTATTTGAAATAATTTTGTAATTTGGGCTGTTGTTGTTTTACTGTTGTTTGTGTGTGCTACAACTGTTGATGTTTTTTTTTTAATGTTTGATTGAAAACAATTTTTGGCCTTTCTTTTGATGTTAATTTTTTTAATGGCCTTGATGTGCCATTATGTGCAAGTGATTATTTATTATGAAAAAGGGGAAATAATAAAATTCTTGTTTGATTATAAGTTTACATTTGTGAGAAATTCTATATATTGGAGTGTATACCTTATATTGTGTTTGACAAAATATACATATTTTGCAAAATGCTATTCTAGTATGCAATTCTCATAGAGCAATGACCTGATGCATTCTAAATTTAATGATTATTTGTAGCTCAACAATCATGAGCCTATAAGAAGTCAAGAAAACAGGGGCACTATATGTTATTTATACATTAGCTTACCAATCTTAATGGGTGATCAAGTTTTGGTTGGAAAATAATAGGACCAACCGAGTTGCATGCTACATATCCTAATACCCATTACTTTGAAGTGGTGTTATGTAGTGATTTTTTGGGTAGTTTTTACTATCAGACAAATGATTCTTTTTCATCAGTTAGTTAATTACTTAACGTATATTGTTTTATTTGAACTTGATCAGTTCTTGAGCCTACTGAGCTTTTTTTTTGGGTGCAAAATGTGTTTAAAGCTATGTTATCTATTTATAGAATTTAAGAAGGAAAGAAAATTATAGTTGATTTTCACAACTACTATGTAATGTATGTGCTTCTCTAATATAGGGTGCATCAGGTCATGCTATTCTAGTCCTCAATAAAAAATGGTATTAATTTCATATAGTTTCTAATCTGTAATTCTCCAAGAGCTATATTTGTACTTGACTACTAATTTGCTCATTCCTAGTAATGGTTGTACTTGGTTGAGGAGTACCTACATCAATATGCATGCTCTTGAATTTGCAATTACTTTATGGATTTTTTAAAGTAGATTAAAATGTCTGCTCCCTATTAGTGAATGACGGCACAAACTAAAGCAACTTTTGATACTTCAACAAATAACAAATAATATGATGGTTTTCTTATTTGCTATCCATTATGTTATCGATTGTTTGTATCTTCGAGATAAGGTTTATAAAATTAAAACAAAGGAAACAAAGGATTGATAGAATAAGATGGCTGTTTAGATTGACCATGGATTATGATGTTGCCTGTATTAGTGAACTTCCTATGAATATAGCAACCTTTAGGATATTGTGTGATATGGTAAGAAATGTCGAGGGTTTAAAACCCAGTAGGAACACATCCGTAGAAGAGGTTGTAGCAATGTTCTTATATACCTTAGCTCACCATAAAAAGAGTAGGACAATTAGCATACTTTGTCTCTACAGTAAAGAAATTGTGAGTCGGCAATTACATAAAGTTCTTTATGCAATTATGAGATTGCATCATATTTTGCTCAAGAAGTTGGAGCCTATTACTCAGGATTGTCAAGATGAGAGATGGAAATGTTTTCAGGTAATTGAAGATTATAATTAACCTAGAACATTAATATGAAAGTTTTTTTTATGTGCTAAATCATCTTTTCTTTTAATTTGTAGGGTTGCCTACAAGCCTTAGATGGGACACTAATTAAAGTTACACCTCCTAATGAAAATAAGCCATGATATTGCATAAGAAAAGGATGTATTTCAACAAATGTTTTAGGTATTTGTTACCTAAACATGCAATTAATATATGTATTGCCTAGTTGGGAGGGCTCTGCACACAATGGTCGTGTGCTTCAAGATGCAATCTTAAGGCCATATGGTCTACGAGTCCCTCGAGATAAATTTGTGTTACAATATCCAGTTTGGTTTCTCTTTGGGTTACGATGCTCAACCATAACTTATTGTTCAATTATGAAGGTTGTTATTACTTGGTTGATTCTGGATATTACAATGCAAATGGATTTCTTACTTCATATTGAGGGCAACGCTATCACCTCAAAGAATTCGATGGCCATCGACTAGAGATGTCAAAGGAATACTTTAATACGAAACATTCTAAAGTAAGGAATGTTATTGAGAGATGCTTTGGATTGTTGAAAGGAAGATGGAAAATCTTTGCATCCCCTTAATTTTTCTCAATTCAAACCGAAGTTCTGATTATAATGGCTTGTTGCCTTCTACACAACTCGATTCACAAGTTTATAAGGTTTTATCTATAAGAGTCAATCACTGAAGATGTAGAGGAGAGTGAGGAAGATGAGAATGATGAAGATGAAAAAATGCAATACATTACACAAATTAGTCCAACTGATGAGTGGTTAAAATTCAGAAATAATATGGCAACCAACATGTATAATATATGGACAATTAGATACAATGACAATGATGTGGATTAGTAATTTAAGATATGTTTGTTTCATAGGCTTATTATAACATTGAAATATTTTGATTTTGATCAATGTACTTGAATGGTGAACATCTCTGTGTGTTTAGTATTAGCAATATATAACTAAGTTATTGGATTACTTTTGAAATACATCCATATAAACATCTCTGTTTCGTTGACTCTGTGTAAGTGAGTTATTGGATTACGTCGTTATACTCAGATTTTTCAGCAAAGTTATTTTTGTTATATGTTATTTCCTTGATGACTCTTACATTGTTGTATTTTTATTGGGAATGGTTATCGCTGCCCGTGGGAGGGGAAAGAGCAAGCAATATTGGAAGGATGATGAGGTTGAAGCTTTGGTCAACTTTTTCTAGGAGCTAGCTAGCAATTCTTAATGAAAAGTAGATGAGGGATTTAAGAACAATTACATGGTTCAAGTGCACAAGATGTTGCTAAACAAGATTCCCAATTTCGATAAGGAAGTTGATCCCCACATTAACTCTAAGATTAATTGGTTGAGAAACAATTACAATCCAATATCTAAAATATGTATGCAAAGCAACTTTCAGTAGGATGATGTTGAGCATAAGATCAATTATGAGAAACAATGGTTTGATGAATGGCGCTTGGTAAGGATATCTAACTCAAAAGTTGATTGGGCTCTTATTTTAGTAGTTTCTTCTCTCATAGTTATAACGTTTTCTTATTATGAAGTTTTTTATCTTATGTTTCTTGTAATTCTTTTTTATAAAATCACAAGAATGCAATTAGAATGTGGAACTCTAAATTCCTATATTTGTGCAAACTAGACATGGTGTGGGGTAAAGATAGAGCCACGAGACTTAAAGATGAGGATATAACTGAAGTAAATGCTAAGGCTAACTACCCAAAGAATATAATAGTGTTTTCTTCATCAGACAGTGAAGATGAACCTGTTGTGGTCTCTGATACACAAGGATCCCCTACTATTCCTTCAAGCACCTATGTAATAAAAAAGCAAAAAAACCTCTCACCAAGAAATGAAAGTTTTTACAAGCAAAAAAAACTAGCAACACTTCAAGAAACTATTGACTTAAGGTTAGACAACTTCACTATTAAGTTTGAGTCTATCTGCGAGCAATTGGTGCCACAATATGCTACTGTTATAAATGCTTTGATTGTGGAGTCTAAATTTGATTCCTTAACTAATGATAAAATGCAAGAGCTCATTAATGAACTTCTCAATTTTGGCAAGTCTCAAATGAATGTTGGTAAGGTTGTTGTGTTATTCTATAATGATCCTGCTGATCGAAACTTTCTGCAAGCGCACAGAATCGTCCTAATACCCACACAGTGTATATTCTAAAGTCGTCTCCCTCAAGGACCAGTTCATCTACGAGTCAAATTAAATCTAACTAATTGCATG
>JANSVB020000436.1:944891-957415 GCA_025504935.2 Erythroxylum haughtii | reverse complement strand
CAAACTATGCAATAAACCATACAATCAACATAATTCATGCTTAATAACATCAATAAAAACAATTTGGGGCCCAACAAGAACACTAGCAAGGGCTTAAGAATGTTCTCAGATACATATTTGGAACAATGAACTATGGATTATGCTTCTCTAAAATAAAGCTAATCAAATGCAATTACCTGTCTCTATACAGATGCTGATTATTCAATAGATAAGGACTCAAGGAAGTCAATCTCAGCATATATATTTACACTATCAGCAAACACAGTAAGTTGGAAATCACAACAACAATCAGTGGTAAGTTTATCAACTACAGAGGCAGAATATTATGCAATCACAGAAAGAGTAAAGGAACTAACATGGCTATCAAGAATTTTAAAGGAAATTAACACAAAAATTACAACACCAGTCCTCCATGAACGAGCTAAGTACATAGATGTGCGATTGCATTTCGTTAGAGACCAAATCTCCAAGGGAACCTTCAATCTGGAGAAAATAAAAGGTGAAAAAATCCTTCTAATTTTGGAACTAAAATACTAACATAATAGAAGTTTAATTTTTGCAGGGAGTACTTACATATCATAAAAGCCCCTTAATTCTGAAGACAGATTCAACAAATCTCACTAAAGAGGCGAAGATTAGGGTTCCGGGTTTTTCAAATCTCTCTAGAATTTTTTCATCTGAGCAAAGATTGATGGAGTAGGAGGGAAAGTGTGATGAAAATCACTAACACTCTAGCAACCTTCACTCAAATTCGACAGAAATACAAGAAAAATTGAAGACAGAAGTGAGTGTGTGATGATATCTGAAGAGGCTTCGAAGAGAGAAGGGGAAGAAACATTCTCGAAGCATCTATCAGCTGAAGACTAATGCCTAAGTCACTAACACGTGGGTACAAAAGACAAAACACATGTCTGAAGCAAAAGAACTCAAAACTCAGTCGCATTATACATGTCTGAAGCATAACTCAAAACACAGTCATTTACAGCTTAAGTTTTAAAACACTGTCATGTTAATTACAACTGAAGCAGATACAAAACGCAACTGAGAAAGATTCAAAACGCAAACATATCATAGGGGAATAAGTGACTCACGTGGAAGGCACATGGAGGAGAACTGATACAAACAAGCCACATCTGAAAGTCTTCATCTTCCTCAACTATAAAAGGACAAGTAAAAGCATCAGACAAAAAACAACACATTTTACAGAAACTTGAATTTACTACTTTCATTGTATTCAATCTTAGAGAGTGCAAAAAGAGAGTGAGAAAAGGCTTAGAGAGTGCTAGAGTACACACCTGTGGATACTAGGAGAGTTTGGAAGGGCTCTTTACAAGTATAGAGGATACACTAATCTCTGTATCAATTTTCTCTTCTCCTTATTCTTCATATTAGTGAAAAATTCACCACTGAAAGTGGGAACCTTGGATGTAGATAGTGATACACTATCGAACCAAGTAAAAATCTTGTCTTCTTACTTTTCTGCATATTACATTCCTGCAAAGTTAACAAAGCTCTATCAAGGTTTTTGTTTGAAAGATAACAGTAAGCAACAATATCCTAACATTTTCACTTTACTCAACAACATCACTGCTCTTCCTTGTCAGGTAAATTTCATGGTTCATGATTTAAAATTGCATAAAATATTTTCAAGCATCACTAACCATTATACTCTGAGGATCACGCCGCAACTTCCTAAAGGAATCACCAATGCATTCGTTATGAGTGACACCCTATGCATAAACCATGCAAATCCTTATTACTTGTTATGACAACTTATTCTGAGTACCTCCCACTTTGATATGAATATCCAGAATCTCTTCTTATCAGTTGAGATTTCTTCTGCCCACTGCTTTTTCTAAAAAATTATGTGTGCTTCGTTATCAATCATTATCTACAAGTGTCTTTATGGGTGATAACCTATCTACCTGTAGACTTTATCGATTCCTCTGATCATCGCATAGAAAGATACATTAAGAGCTTTAGGTTCTCCCAACTTTTCTTCTTCTTCAGGAGTTCTCTTCTACTTTTTCTATCTCCTCTTCTCCTTTAAATACATAGAACTGGAATTGTTTCTTCCTACAACGATGGCTTAGAACTTATCTCTCATTACATCATAAGCAGAGTCCTTTAGCCCTCCGATTGTCAAATTCCTTACTGCTTGCAGTCTTTAAAGGGTGATGTGTCAGGTTGAGCAATTCCTTATCATAGCTACTTACAAAGTCAGTACTATTTCCCTCTCTATGTGGGCTTTGGGACCTAAAGCTGGAGGGGTCCAGACTTGGAATTCTAATTGTTGCTCGTTCTTATTTGAGAAATGATCCAATTGTTTCCCATCACTAGCTGTAATGTCCCATAGATTGTCGAAACTACTTCCTATTTCCTAGTGCATAAATATGCTTGTTGCAACGTGCAGGGTTTGAGGAGCTTTATAGTGACTTCTGATTTAGGCTTTAATCCTTTAAGGAAGAATTTGACGACGTATTCTTTAGGTAATGCAAACTTGTTGGATTACCTATTGAATATTGCGCAATACTTTGTACCTATTGTTCTTGTCAAAGCTCTTTGAAGTCGCCTATTGGGTCTTCAAACACTTCCTGGTCAAATCTCTTTTTGATTTCTTCATTCAGTTCTTCCCAACTCTACTGGTCCTTGGAGGTTCATCTTCTAGTGACTAACTTGTACTATTCTTGGGCCTCTCCTTCTAGGTGCATTGCAGCAATCCCTACCTTCTTTTCCATAAATGTGTAGTCCAGCACGAGGAACTGTTCACTTTTGTATGCCCAACTTCTTATGCCAATTTCCTCAAATATTGGGAACTTTATCTTACCGAACCTCATCGGAGTAGTGTATAGTTCCGTCCCTTGGGGGACTCCTATTGGGGTGTGCCAAGGACTCCTTCACATGTGAACCTTGCTTCGTGACTCCTACCATTGTTCACATGAACTGGTGAAACATGTTTTTTAGTTCTCCAAGTTTCTTTTCATGCCTCTCGATCCTACTTTGGTTTTGCACCAACAGTTTTTGGTTCGTCGCCTAGTTTTCCAACAAAGGCTTTAAGTTTTGTTCAATCCTTCGAAACTCGGCTGCCCGCTTCCCTTCTACCATAATTAATCCCAAGGCTCATTCGCTCTGATCCCTAGTTGTTGCATCCAATTGAGGAAAACAAGTTTGATTGGTAGGTACGAATTAGTTATGACATAATGTTAGGAAAGAGGAGGGGGAGTATGAGGGGAGAAATCAAGGACAATTCATTATGTGCCTAGGGTTGTCAAGTTGCTACATAATATAAACCTTACGACCGTGCATAGGTTGATGCGTGTAAGCTCAATATCAGCTTGTGACTATGTTGTATTAGGGAATTCAAAAATTATGATAAAACAACTCCATATATTTCCCGTCATTAGAATATAAGGCTTCGTCTTCAGCCTAGCTTCCAAGGTCGGATCTGGGCAAGGACATCCAAGACACCCACCCAGAGCTCATCCTCATAAATAGTAAAAATAATGCTATTTTTACTCTCACAAAAAAATTAAAAGAAACAAATAAAAGGCTCATATTTTGCTTCTTTTTATTTTTTATAAGAGCCAAAATTTTGGTAAAAATAAGGGTTCTTTTTTTATATTGCCAAAGGCCTATAAAATAATAGGAACGAACCCTAATAGCTTCGTAGTTTACGTAACCATGATGGTAGCAGGAAAGTAATAGATTATGCTTGGGGATTTCAAACCAGTTTTCTTGGTTGTATTAGTTCATATCTAACACGGATATCTCTGGGTATCATAGTTAACAGCCTCTCTTTTAAGGTCAAAAGTTCTTGGGAGAAAATCAAAATGACTTACTGAATTGGAAAGAACAGGATATGTTTTGACATAGCTGATGAGTAGCATATGTTGCTCAGGTTGGCTGTTTAAGCCATTGAACCGAATTGATTATCAACATTTGGCCTTGGAATTCTATTTGTTGACGGGGTTCTTTGGATTTATCTTTACATTGATGTACAAGAACCACGCTCGCGCCCAATTCATAAAATACTAGGATCTTCAAATTTCGTTGACTGATGAGGACTATGGCTCTGGCTCTGGCTCTGACTCTGGCTCTAATTTCACAGGTGTAATCCACATTGATTGTCTTGATGTTCTTATGATAAAGTGTTGCATGGAAATGGGAAATTATCTAAAGCTTGATGAATTTCTCAAGCAAAGATGGTAATTTTTCCAAACATGAAGATTGATACTTGGGGACTTCGCCGCAGTGGCAAAAACACTGGGCTCATAAAAAAGCAAAAACCAGCGTCGTCATTGTCATCGTTATTCATGAAAACCGGGCGTCATCTCATCAAAAAAACAAAAGAACAAGGCTGATAATACGAATGGTACATTCCCAAAATTTTATTTATTACAAAATGTAAACAGTCAACAAAAAGCTAAACCAATTTGACACCAAATTTTTGGTGACCGCTGTGCACAGAAAGGGCACCCTTAAAAATAAACACTAGTAGAGTAGCTCCTCAAACACAGGATCTACAGATTGTCCCCACTTTCCATTGTACAACTCCAAGAGTTTCTCAGCTGGTGTCACTCCTGCCATGGGAATATCGACAATCACAACCACTGAACTTCAAATTAGAAAACTGAGGAAAATTTAATGCAGCAGTTGAATCCTGAATATTACAATGGTCATTGGACACTCTTTAACAACTATGCATGTACAAGTAGACATCAAAATATTTGAGAAAACCTATTCAGTAACATGCAAGTACAAGCAAATCTCCAATTTCGTTAGAGATAATGCGCTTTCCACTGCCTCTTCCTATGTAAACATTCTTTCTAAGTTCCTCCTGGGAGTAACATAAACCCAGCTTCCAAAACAAGTCTTGTTCTTTTAGTCTGAAAACATAACTGTTCTAGCCAAACACATCATAACAAAGGACAACCACACTAAATCAAGACTGACAGACTATGACACGAAAGGTCCAAAATCTGAAAAGCATATTGAGCAGGAAAATGATTGGAGATACACAAGATCATTGGCATCCCCTAACAAATAAAAACTTTGTTCATATCTTCGGATTTGCACCTTACTTTAGTTAGGAAAGAAAATGGAAAAAAACTCCAAAAGGGAAAATTAAAAAAGAATGCAAAGGCACATAATACATATGCAGTTACCTGTTCTAACAACCTCGGTTACCTCTTTTAAGAATCCCACTTCTTTGAAGCCTCTTCTTTCCAAGCCATCCTGCAACAAATAGGTGTATCTGTGAGAACTATTTATATAAGCTGGATAAACCACAACATTCTAGAGGTTACCTTAGCCAATTTTACAACGTCTTCAGCAATGTCCCTAAGCATTCCATCGCGAAATGGTGTCATTAAACCCATTTTTGGAACCTACTAAAAATATGTTCTAATCACATCTCCCAATTTAAATTACAGTGATAGGCATAAAGAAACATATGTATGGCACCTCAGACTACTGACATATAATGTATTGCTATACATTTCAGGTTTTGGAATTTCACTCCAGACTATCATGAAGAGAGAAGAGACAAACTTCTCTTTCTGATGATTCTACTTTTTCAAATGTTGTATCATGCACATACAACCTTGTGATAAGCAAGAGTTAATTCAATTCATCATAAGTTTTGCAATTACCGTATTCCTCAACGTTTGTCTTTCCTCTGGAGTCCAATCAGTTGTCATGTCTAGAACAGTTTGAAGTGACATCTCATCATACAACAATCCAACCTGACATTTGAAAGGAAGATGAACATCACTTATAATGTTATAAGAGTACGGCAAATATCGCAAAGAAAAAACCCAAAACACATCTAAACTATAATATTCTTCATATTTGATTCTTCTTTGGATAATCTTTTTCATTAACTATTATTAAAAAATAAATACATAAACCAGTAAGTGGCAAGCTAATCTGACCATTCTCTACAAATTTCACATAAAGTAAAAATAAAATCCACCATCGAACAAGGAAACTACCCAAAATGCTGGCAAAGCACATAACCTCCTCCAAGGGCCTCCATCAGCACCCCTCATCTCCAAGTATCTCTTAAGCCTCACCTGAATGAAAAAAATACAACAATGTTAGAGAAGCCATAGCAACTCCAAAATCATCTATCTTTAGCAAATTGATGGAGAAGCATACCTCGGGAAATATTGTTGTCAAATGATTCTCCCAATCATTAAGGGTTGGGAACTCGCCTGGAAGGCAAGGAAGTTTTCCAGCCATAAAGTCCTGCCCATGTAAACGAGGATAATCAATTTTCTTAGAACGCCAATAGCTTCATCTCAAGAATACAAAATCAGATTCCTGAAATGAAAATGCAACACAGAAAAAGGTTTTCAAACGGATTAAAGAAAGTCTTAAATTACAAGACTAGTAAGGTTAGATGGAAACCCGGAATGACAGTCCAGTACAGTCAATATACTTCTTTTCACGGTAAACGAAATACATTGGAACATCAAGAGCATAATCCACATACTGTTCAAACCTGCATAAGAATAACCAGCATGATCAATGTCAAGAAATAAAAAGGAATCTGCAAATAGAAAAAGTTGAGCATACCCGAACGAATCATCAAATACAAAAGGAAGCATGCCAGTGCGGTTTTTATCCGTATCAGTCCAGATTTGGCTGTTTAATCAATGAAGAGCACTTATATAAACATCAGAGAACAAATAATAGAGCTAAGCACAATTAGAGGCAATCTGCAGACACCTTCTCATGCTCAGATAGCCATTTGGCTTCCCTTCAGTGAAAGGTGAATTTGCAAATATAGCTGTTGCTATCTGTCAATTTTCAATCATTAGATATTTGATGTGGCAGAGATGTTCAATCAAAGAAGAATGTGCAAAATTGTTTCTTTCTCACAGGCTGTAGAGCAAGACCAGCACGAAATTTCCTTATCATGTCAACTTCAGAACTGAAATCCAGATTAACCTACAGAAAGTAAATTTTTTGGCAATGAGAAGTTGCCGGTACAAATGTGGAAAGCAAAATGGTTGTTCACTTAATAGAGAAAAGGAATATTGAGAAATTAATTAGCCCATAAACAATATTTTGCTTTAAAAGGGCATAGAAAAATGCCATTCCTCTAACCTGAACGGTGCATGTCCTAAACATCATATCAAGTCCAAGTGTACCAACTTTAGGCATGTAATTCCTCATTATATCATATCTTCCCTGAAACAGAATACAAGTCAATGCAGAGATAAACTTTTAACAAATAAAGACTAGGATAAACATGGATGGATCCAGCCCACTGACCGAAAGCTAGACTAATTGAAGGGTATGTGCTATTGTATGAGCACTCTGAACAAGTCCACAACAACTGCCCCCCACTGACCCAAATTAGATTTATCCACGTCTATTGAGTATGCATTTGCTCTTAATCAAATCCATGACATCAACCCAAGCCCAAGGTACAGAAAATATTTCAATAGTTTTCCATAATGTAATAATACACATTATGACATTTCTAAAAGAGAGTTTTCCTTATAGCCTCTAGATACTGAATGGGGTAAACGGGAAACATTAAATAGTATTGATAACGAAAGGATTCTACACAAGTCTTGCAAAAATCAATTCTAAGTTATATTGATTTGACTTTCTACTTTCTACTATAAAACTTTTTAAGTTAATAATTCAATAGTTACCACACAGACTCAAATTAATGGATCAACCCCTCAATATAAATGGAAGACTTAATATTACTGGCTAACAAAAATATAATAATTATCAAATTTTGTACAAAATGTTGTAGATGGAAATCTATATGAAATTCAGATCATTGAAACAGTTTGAGTGATCTTTAGAACCCTTTTAGCCTCAGTGTAAATTATTTGATCAGTCTATAAGTTTCAAATTTAGAAAGCTTTGGATTTTGAAAATAGCCGCCTTGTGGATGCCAAAAGAATGAGCTAAATATGACGCCTATTAACTCTCAGCCATTGTACAACAGAACAAGTGACAGGCAAGGGATCTGAATGCATACAATAACCAAACAAGGAAGCACATAAATCATGGGATGATCCAGATATGTCACAAATGCATATCACAAGTGATACTTTCTGTAAGGCTCTTCATCCCTTCTTCATCCCAAGAACACATCACCTCTTCTGTGAAGAGAAAATGAATCAGGAATTTGTAAGTCTTAACTCCTGTGGCTGTAGCTTGCATGTGTAGAACCCTGGTTTGCAAGCTTTATGGAAGCATCGAGATAACTGACCGTGGGCTTTTACCAGCAGAAGCATTAATAGTTCATGCAATCTTAACTATTGCATCTCTCTAAAGAAACAATGATTAACATTCATATATTAGATTATGTTGCTGAAACGGGAAACTAATTAGTACCTTGGGCATAACTGGGATGTCTTTAAGCCTCCACTTGGGTTGGAAACCAATTCCTAGAAATCCAATCCCCATCTCCTCTGCAACAGCTTTCACCTGGTGAAAAAGACAAGATGTCATGAGAAAAAGTAGTAATTGAAAGAAGATCAAACCAAGGATAATTCATAAAAGGGGGTGGTTGGAAAAATAAGATTATATTGGAATGATCACGTTTCGGTTCACATATGTTATGATTTATGATGGCAGCATACTGATCTATTAATAAAATCATGATAATAGCTTTCATCATGACACATTCTTCTATGTGAAAATAGTCTCTGTACATATGATTGCCCTAAGAGGAGCTGGCTATGCTGAGTGGAGGAGCAGAAACTACTGGTAGCAGAAAAGAGGGATTTTTTTTCTATTTTTTGAAGCTATTGCCAATGAAGGAAGAAAAATGTATTCCAGAGAGATGCTAGTGCAAATAATGCCAAACCCACTATGGAAGGACTAGAAGTTAGCCACAAAGCCATAAAACTAAATTTCTTGGCAGTGGCAATTTTCCAAATAAATATTCATTTAATTTTGTATAAATTCCAGAATGCAGTATTAGGTTATCACTGAACAAAGAAAACAACTATGCCAAAGGCATTAAAGTTGATCATATTTGAACATTATACATGAACCACAAGGATTATACAAAACACCTAGATGAAAAAGCGGCATAACAAGCTTTTCAAGCATGTGTGAAGCAGATTTCCTACCTGATAAAGGTGAGAATTGACCTCTGCACATGTTTGATGTAAAGTTTCAAGAGGTGCACCACTCAGCTCAAACTGACCACCAGGCTCTAGTGATATGCTTTGCTTTCCCTGGCCCATATCAACATAAAGATTTTAGAATAAATGTTATTCTCTAGTTAGAGGCATACATAAACTAAAAGAGCCAATAGTTGAAAAAGTCACTGTAATCCAAAAGGCACAACTGTAATAACCGTTGAAAAAAGTATATCATAAGAGCAACATCAAAATGGAAATAAGTATAAACACATGCACACTTGCAAGTAAAAGGATGCTATTTCTGAAGAAACGAAGATAAGCATGAAAAACTATTTACCTGCTTAAGTCCTATAATTTTATCACCTTCCATTAATTTACCCCAATCAAATCTCTCAGAAATACCGTTAAGCAACTCTGCTATTTGTTCATACTTCATGGGATGTAAAGTTCCAAATTCAAAACCAAACTTCTCATGTTCTGTACCTATTCTGCAAAATATCACTCACTGAAGTCAATCAAACAACTAGGTTTGCAGAAATCCAGAATCAAGCACAAAAGGCTAACTTTGACAAATTAACTGATCAATTGAAACAAAATTTCAAGAGCAAGATTGCCAAAATAATGAAAAAAGAAACCCTTGTAGAAGGCAATATAGTTATGCAAACAACAATTTCACAAAAACAACCAGCCCTATAATGTCATGGGAGTATGATTTCTTCCAACAGCATATATTTGTCAAAAGATACAACAACCAAAATTGATACACAAATACTTTCAGTCAGTACATAAATAACAGATCAGAAATCTTTTGGAGAGAGAAACTGCCGCAACATTTGTATCAAAGCCCCTTTCAATACACAAAAGCAGATAGCATAAAAAAAAAAAAAAAACTATCCCCCTGTTATGCATTGTCATGACATGTAGAATTGATGAATCGATAAATGACCAATGTAGCAATAAAACTAACACACTATTATCCAAGTGTATGCTAAATTGCACTGAAAATATTAACCCAATCAATCTACAGTGAAGAAATGGAAATCATACCTCCACTTTTCTTTAGCCTTGCACCCGGAGGCAAGATATTTTACAAGATCTTCTTTTGTTAGTGGTTCCGTAGCAATTACAGCTTCCTCAGGAGGACTGGCAGCAACTATCACTTGATGACCTCTCCTGATTCCAAGCAATGATCTTTCTAGGCCCAGAATATGAGGTGTTTTTGAAGAATTGCATGATAAAGACAAGAATCTAACACGTGGCTCCTTCAATTTAACCACGTCTATAGCATTAAATGTGCCGACGGATAAGTTTTGTCTGATTTTACCATGTGTAATCTCCATGGAAACACAACGTGTTGGATCTGCCTGTGAAATGATCGCCATGCCTAAAACAAAGCACAAAGCAACATTTGACAACCATCTAACAGAGACAACCATTTGATCTTAAACTTAAAAGTCAAACTCCAACATCCATCCTCTTTCCATTGCATCCAAAACAAACCGACTCATTTACTTTATAATATAAGAATATTGAAGTATACTTCATATAAAACCATCAAGGCATCAAATTTATTGATACTCTAAAAATGAAGCAAAATAATGCGACTCATACAAGCATAAACAACCCCATACTAGACCGATTTCATGAAATTGTGTGCTTGAGAACTGATTTTGCACATAAGATAAACCATCTTTCAACTACACATTGGTTGTCCAAAAAGCAAGTCATTGATTGCTTTTCACTACCTTATCACCTACTATCAATCGCCCCCACTCAAAAACAGAAGAATTTAAAGAGAAAAAAAAAGGTTCCAGATAGTACTAAACATGAAACTCAAAAACCGCATACACATTAACACACAAACATCAAATGAATGAATAAAATCAAAACCAACTAGCAACATAAGTTAAAAGCATAGATACGAGTAGACACTTACAGAAGCAAAAATTGTTCTTTCTACTCTAGGGTTTGGAGAGAATTGGAATAAGCTACGCGGGTCTTTGTAATCGGGGCAGTTCGAGTATGGAATTCTCTCTTCAACTTTCCATATGCGACATAGAAAAGAAGCGAACGACAGGAATGGGAATAGGAATAGGAATAGGAATAGGAACAGGGATGGATTGATGTATATTTTTTTTTCATACAAAAGATTTAATGTTGGGCGTTGAATGTTGAAGTGGTGGTAACGGTGAGCGATTCTTAAATACTGAGCCTCGACGCTCTCTTTTGTGGTCCACTCTTTGCGTCGGCTTACACGTCAGTTTCCAGATTCCGACCCTACTTCAGCAGTCACCAACTTCCTTTTCTCTTTTAACGCTACTTTTCTATTATTTTATCTTTTTTTTTTGAAGAAATATTATTTTATCTTTTTGTCGTTTGAATTTTGGTAATTTTTAAAGATCTTTAATGCTCGTAATGATAGGCTTATAAATATTTAAATTTAATCGCACTGTTGAATTTAAAAAACCTCAAAAACCCCTAAAGTTTATGTAATGTTTTCTTTGTTTGACTAGATACGATTTTACTTTACCGATAAAATATGAATTTTGTTGGAGTAAGATTTTTGTCTTCTTCTATGAGAACTTATTTAAAACAATAATGAAAACTGATAAGCACCAAACTTTGGGACAATAAAAAACAAACATGACAATAATAACACCATAGTCAATTTTCTCTTAGTTTGAAGATCCTTATAATTGAGTTTTTTACTTCCCTTTTATGTACGTTATTCTTCCAAGATTAAGTAATTTGAATCAAGAAATTTTTATTTATTTATTCAATTATTAATTTATTAAATAACTGAGATTATTTATTAAAGAAAATTTATTTATCAATATTTATTAAATTTAAGTCTTGAATCAACCATGTCAACTATCATATTAAATAAGTTATGAAATTAAGTACTAAAACAAAATATATCTCAAAGTTAATTTCTTGATTGGAATTATCACTATAAATTTATAATTTTGTAATTTTATTCATTTCTTTAGAAACATTAGAAAATTGAAATAAATTTAAATTTTATTTATATATTTCTTCAATTCCCTTCACTATAGAAAAGTAATATATAAATGTAGTATTAAAAACTATAGCATATGTTAAGTTTAAAAATCTTAAATAATACGTAATGTTATTTTGTAAACAAACTAAAAATTAAATTAATTTTACAATTGAAGAAGTTGTTATAAGTGTAATAATGATTAAGAATTTAAAATTTTTCTTTAAATTATGACCAGATATTACTTAATTTCAAAGATTATGTAAGGCTTGAACAATATTATGGGTTTCAAACTATTTCGGCCTAAGTCTATGTTTGGTTGGGCTTATACCAGTAGAACTTTTGTCAGTAGAGTTTTTTCTGTAGATCTTTTCTGAGAAGAACTTTTCTAAGAAGTCAGC
>JANSVB020000436.1:869126-880467 GCA_025504935.2 Erythroxylum haughtii | reverse complement strand
AAGGGTAATCTACTTATAAAGTATCTAAGTATCCCTCTCATTACCACTTGATTTATGAATAGTGATTGTTTTCTGACGGCCTAAGTGAGATTCTAACTCGTTTTCGTACAGCCTAAGTGAGATTCTAACTCATAGTTTTGATGATAACAAAACATATTGCTATTAATGAATTTTCTTTTGGTGATATTAACAAATTTATTACAACTAAAATTAGGAAATATATGAAAGATTCAATGGAAGAGTAGAGCAAGGAAAGAAGTCAATTGAAAAAATTAAGCAATTGAAAGATAAAGAAAATAAGCAAAGTGGATCACATATGCAACTCAAGAAAGCTTCAAGGCAATTCTATTGAAAAAAAAAGGAAGGAATCAAGTACATTAAGATTTAAAAATCATTATAATCCTTCTTGTAACTTTATCTTGGTTATTTTAATGAATTAAGGGCTCAATAATTGTATGATCATTTGCATATAGCATAGCACATAAATCCTTTAATAATGAAGAAGAATTTTGGTTTGATCTTTGAAGAAAGCCTATAGATATTCAAACAAACTTTGGGTAGCTTTTGAAATGATTTTGAATCAATTTATTATCAAGAAGGTGTGTTTTCATCTTTAAAAAGGACTTGGGAATTTTAGTTTAACTTAGTTCTTATAAAGGTTTAGACTAACATCAGGGTTTAGATCAGTTAATCGGAGAAAGAAACAAGAAGTTCAAAATAGGTGATGTCTATTATGTTAGGACATAGACTAGCCGAACCCCCTATTGAACAAAACAAGGATACATGAACGTGCCCAAAAAGTTATCATTTGTGTATCTAATGACCATTTATATTGATTAGTATAAATTTTTGAAAGAACCTTTTGCATACTGGAGAGTCTTTCATAACCTTAAGAATCTAAGAAGCGCATATGCAAATTACATATCATATATATACCTTTAGTTAATTGATGCAAAAAAAAGAAAAGGAACTTTTGAGTTATATATTTGTGAAATTGTGGCAATTAGAAATTTTTCTTAACTTACCCTTTGTGAGAGTTTTCTATTGACCTTGAATAAGAATTGTAAAGGGTTACTCTTTACTAATGACAAAGCAAGAAGTTCAAAAGGGTAATTTTCAAAAAAAAAAAAAGAAGTTCCAAAGGGTTTCACTTCACCCTCAAGGTAAAAGAAGTTATATGGAGGTGTCATTCACACATTAAAGGAAGAAAATGGTGAATTCTTAAGTAGGGCTTAGAAAGAAGGTGTAGGCTAAAGATTGTTTCGTGTACTATTATAATCTGATTTTATTTCTCTTTTATTACTCCTTCGTTATTTCTAATATTGAATTTTTA
Organism: Erythroxylum haughtii; assembly: GCA_025504935.2. Lineage (NCBI taxonomy): Eukaryota > Viridiplantae > Streptophyta > Magnoliopsida > Malpighiales > Erythroxylaceae > Erythroxylum > Erythroxylum haughtii. The sequence continues at coordinate 879,134 of JANSVB020000436.1, read as the reverse complement.
TGAAATTATTTTTATTTGAACTTTCCATAATCATTCATTAAAGTAAAGAATTCAATTCATTAGTTATCGAATAGGCTAAAAAGGACACACATATAATTCACCCTTCTCTTGTATGCTATTCAGGGACCAACAATTAATATCATAGTAAGTCTCATTTATGGCATATAAATTTTTTCCAAAATTCGAGTAAAGATATTAATATTAATTATAGTACAACTTTCATCTCTTCTTAGTCAAGAAGGTAAAAATATTAATATTACTTCATTTTTCAACCAAAATGATTATTTGCTTTTGGTCTAATGATTGAAGATTTTGATTTATAAGAGATTGCAAATATGAGGGGGTAGCATAGAAATGACAATGAACTCATTGTATTTAATGTTAAGGCAATATATATTTTTATTTTCACATTAGATAGATATGCGTTTTCTAATGTTTCAAGGTGTAAAAAAGATCATGATATTTAGCACAAACTTAATCTTACATATGTAACAACTCAGATCACCTGTCCATAGATATTGTCTACTTTGGGTTGCTCATCGGGCTAAGACACTCACGATTTTGCTTTTCCTACACCTGGAAAAATGCATATGAGGGAAAAAGATATCCATACCCTTATAAGAGCTACTTCATTCTCCTCTTCAACCGATGTGGGATCCCATAATCCACTCCCCTTTAAGGCCCAATGTCCTTACTGGCACAACGGGTCGGGAATCAGCTCTGATACCATTTGTAACAACTCAGGCCATCCGCCCACAGATATTGTCTGCTTTAAGTTACCCTTCGAGCCAAGACCTCACAGTTTTGTTCTTCCCACACTTGGAAAAACGCATCTGAGGGGGATAGGTATCCATACCTTTATAAGGCGTACTTTATTCTCCTCTCCAACCGATATGGGATCTCACAATATATGATATTGATTGTCATAATGATATTAGCTTCATGAGAATCTAGATGACAATTAAGAATAGAGTTATAAGAATGAGAAGGAGAACCTAAAGAAAAAGAGAGCATTATAGGCCACTTGGGATCATACAACTAATTCTGAAAGTGGAGAATTGAATAATAAGGTGGCTCCTGTGCATTTTATGGCCAACAATATTGACGTATCCTTTTAATCTAATTATTATGATGATAATAATGATTTTAATGTTGAGCTTTCATATGATGAGGTAGTTGAATATTTAAAGGCTACAAGTATGAAAGGAAAAAAAAACCTATTATAAATATAAAGAGATCGAAAAACTCTTAGAAATATGTATGATTAAGAATAAAAAATTAAAATGTAAAACATAAGATATGATATATTCTAAGTATGTGATTGTTTCTAATAGCAAATAGTACAATTTATTTTCCGAGAATAAGACATTGACAAAGAAGATTTATTATCGTAAAAATTTCCGGTCTAGACTCATTATTGGTAGTTAAAAATTGAATAATATGATTAGAGTCCAAAATACTCTAATGACAGGAATGAAATTTCAATTATAGAAGTTCACTAACTAATGTCAAAACTATTTTTTGTTAGAGAGAAGGATTTACTCGGTGAGTTAACACTATATTATCACATGACCATATTTTGTCCTCTAAATATACACAAAATCATATAACCATGTATCATCTTCTAAATTTTAAGCAAAAGAATTTTATACACTCATGTATAGTTCATATTTGAAAACTGGAGGTCCTAGTAAAGAAAAAGAACAGACACAATTTTTATATAAAACCAACATTCAACATTTTTCTCATTATAATAACCTTCATATTATTAAAATGACATAAAACATGCTCACAATCATCAGCACTGTAATATTTAATTTGACAACATTTATAGGGCATATTTGAGCATGTGATACCCTTAACTCATTGATTCAATCTGACTTGCAGACCACTAATTAATTGGGAACAGAGATTTTATTGTATTGTGTAAGCGAATGGAGGTTGGACTAAGCCAGGCCTGGATTCGGACGTTCACTTTCCATGGGGTGAAAAGGCACAGCAGCTGAGTTTAATTAATTGGAAAATTTAAACTGACTCTTTAATATGAATTTAAGCATGACTCCGTAGTTGAATAAGTCCAACGTGATGAAATTCATCTAGAAAGATACGTAGTCAAGATTCATCAACTAAGTCAAAAGTGATGGGCGTGCTAAATTCATGTAGAAAGCTATGAAGTCTAGATTCATCAACTAAGCCAAGAGTGATGGGCACGCTAAATTGATCCAGAAAGATTTGTAGTCTAGATTCATTCTCCACCTTTTGAAGGATCCCAAACATGAGAAATTCCCTGCTTGTAGTCTTTGTACAGGTTATCGTTACAACAGGTTGTCTGTTGACGTTTTCGATGAGCAGTAAAGAACTAACCTATCAAAACTTCGACTGCTTGAGAAGCAGAGTCCAATAACAAAGCTCTAAAACATCCTAAACAACCTTTGTTGGTTGCGGATTTTGAGCACATAACAAAGGAGGATGCATCATCATCTTTAGGCTCTACAATGGAGGAGGTTCTTGCAAGGAACGCCCACGTCTGGTTCTTTGAGAAACTTGAGCAGTCTGATAGTTTGATCAGATTGCCTGATGCTCAACGACAAAGCATTAAATAATTTACAGAAGTCAAATAAGTATAAGAAGAGAAGCACTACTAAACAAAGCATTGAAAGACATAATTATACATCGTACAGATTATACATACATGAAACATAAGGTAGTCCAATATAGACTGCCTTTTCTTTTCTAATTTCTTTTCCTGTTTTTGTTTCTTTCCCTATTCTCCGCTATTTCCCTTCATGTATAACAAGGGATCAAGCGGCTGCAATGATGCTAATGATATTACACGACTATCTTCATTTACGAAATGGATAAAAGCATGAACAAACTGTACAACTTGTAAGAGTTACCAGAAAATATCATCAACCCCCACCGAGGTAGATCGATCACTATCCTCCTCTGGCTCCAGCTCCGGCTCCAGCTCTGACCCGAACTCTGGTGATTCAATATCAGCAAGATTCTTCAGATCAACAATTGAAAGCTCATCTAGATGCCTCACCACTAAGTCAGCAGCACTAAGCTCATAAACAGGATGCTTACTAGCAACAGCCACGCACTTCATTCTAACATCATGGGCAGCCTCCACTGTCTGATTGGAGTTGCCAAACACTATACACCGTTCTGGTATAAATTGTAGAAGCTCTGCAGCATAAATAAACATCTCAGGATCAGGTTTCCCACGGTGAACATCTTCTGCAGCTACAATAGCATTGAAGTAGCCTTCAATCCCTATGGTTCCAATTGCACTCTCAAGAGTCTTTCGTGGGCGTGTGGAAACTAATGCCATCGGTATTTTGTAATGCATTAAAACATTTACAAATTCTTTAGAACCAGTTCGTAGTCTATATATCCCACCTTGCAATGCCTGGTAAATTTCTTCTTTCCTAGCAGCCATTCTTCTTAGCTCTGCTGGGTCTCTTGACCAACACAAAACTTCAGAAATTGCTTGCTCATTCTTCATACCTTCAATACGTCTCAAAACAAAAGCAGGAGGAGGAGACTTTCCTTCTTCTTGAGAAAGGGCTAGCCAGGCTCGCCTCACAAGATCAGGATTATCCTCAACTATGACACCTTCCCACTCAAAGATGGCACCTAACCATCCACATCCCATCCTTTCTTGTCGAAGCAAGGGATTATGCAGAGAGGGATTATCAGCTCTGTTCTCCGGTGGCCACAAACCTGGTTTCTCACTAACACTGGTGTCAACCTGGTACCATGCGCTTGGAATTCTATCTTGCTCTTTGTATGAATAAGCCTCCTTAGTAAGTTCCATTGCCAGAGCCTTAATCGGCATGTTTACTGACCTATCAGCTTTGAGTTTAGGAAATGAAAAAAGCCTGGAGACGAGTCTTCTACCCATAAATACAGTTCTAGGAAACTGGCAGTTGTGCATAATTCTTTTCCTATAGGAACCATTCTTAACAGAAAGTCCCTTCTGAAGGGGTCTATGCCCAATAAGAGAAGTTGCCGCAATCGAATCAGCCATGGTCAATGACAAGTTTGAGCAAATAACAGCTCTAGTTAGAAACAACTTCCTAAAAACCGATACCCTTTCTGACTTTTATGGATTCCAGCACAACGTTCCCTAATTCAACCTCAATCACCCCCAATCCACTCAAGACACCCAGACCACAAAATCCAAAAACTAAACAGAGAGAACCAACCTTTGCGACAAAGCCATACAATTCCCACAATATTCTCTAAAATACAAAAGAAAGACAGCAAGACAGAGGCTTCTAAACGATAAAAATACCAACTTGATCAGCAAGAAACTACAATTTCCACTCCCCAACAAGCGAAACTAAGCATCACCCATCAATCAAATCACTCTAAAGCCCCAAATAAACAAAATAAACGACAATAAAAGCTATAAAAACCCAACCCCAGAAAGTCAATTGAACAGATTCCAACAGAAAAAGATCCAATTTCAATCTACAAACGAGGAAAATTTGGTTAGAAAGCCCTTTATACAGTATATCCAAAAGGCGAAGAAGAAAAGGAATATTGTTAATGAAGAACCTGGGGTGGATTTAAAAGGGTTGATTATGAAGTTAACGGCTTGAATTAAAGAGACTCAAGGTAGAAGGCAGGCTAGATACTTGGGAGAAGGAGGTGTGGCATCGATTGGTGTCCGTGCGTGTTACGTTAGTTGAAGAAGAAAAAGGGCAGTTGATGTTGTTCTTTATTTTGTGTGGATTATAAAAATCCTTGGGCTTTTGGCAGGGGACCGGTGTTGGCGGTGAACGTGACTACACGTGTCGGTTTCCTCAGTTTATATAAAATATCTTCATTACTGACTAACATTAATAAAACGTGACGTGTGAACTGGAAAGTAGAATGCGGCTAACTTAATAGGATTGGATGATTAATCATAAAATGTAAAAACGTGTTTTGTAACGGTCCAATTGAGAAAATAAAAGAAAATAATGGCTTTAAATAAATAGTCTTTTGTTAAGAATTAAATTTTAATGGGCTTGTACTTAGTCTATAAATTTAGGTATTTTGTTTTCATTTTAACCTCAAAAAAAGGTTTTCCTTCACTTGATATGAAGTTTTTACTATGTGTGTTAATTTGTAATCAAACTCATCTTAAACCCGCTCTCTGTTAAGCACATGATATACATGTTTACGCACATCAAATTTTATAAATGCACATTAAATGTTTGGAGCAGGCATTTCAAGTTTTTAAAAGTGAAATAATCATTTCAGGCATGGGCCCAGTTAACTTAGGAACAAATGCATGAACACATTAACTATTAATTTATTTGAATTTTGAATTTAGTGTGAATACATTTCAAGCTGTAAAAACAACTTAAAAAATATACTTTCATTTTTTTTATACTTAAAAAAATAATATACATATTTTTTATATACTTAAAAACAACTTTCATTTTTCTTTGTTTATAGACTCAGTTTATGTTGCTATCATATCTCATCTTTAACTGTACTGTTATGTTGCTGGGATGGAATACCACTTAATCAACCTTATTCTAACTCAACATACTCGTGAATTATAATATTAAGTGAAATATATTTCTAAAATTTGTTAATAAAATAATTAGTTAAAACCAATTACCTCGTGAGAATCTAGGTTGCAAGCTTATTCCCCAAATTCAACGCCAATGTTGACCTTCAAACATCACTATCAATCAAAATTCAACTTCCACTTCTTAAAATGTAATTTTGTCTAAATTCAATATTGATGCTTAATTTTGTCTAATCTCTCTTACACTCTTTTTTTAATTTTAATTTAATCTCATCAAATTAATTTTAAATACACTTATGTGCAGTTGTATTTAATTTTATCTCAATTGTGTCTTTTTGTTTTTCTATAATGTTCAATTCTCACCTTTTTGCATAAATTTCGGTTTAATTTCTTTTTTACTGCTAACAATTTTATTCTTTTAAGTCTTAATTCTTCATAATTAAATTCTAAGTATGGATATTTGTCAATTTATTGAGGGAGAGATTTGGAATATCTGATAAAAGTTACTTTTTTGTGACTAAAAAGTCATAACTTCGAATCATCGGAATAATCTCTTTGTAAAAAATACAAGAGAAAAGTTGCGTATATCAATGACCCTCGTAAAGTAAGGAGCCTTGTATACTGAGTACATTGACATTTTTAGATTTATTATAATATTTTCTTTATAATTTAAAGAATTTGGGTAATAAAAAATATGAAAATTATTAAGGGCAACTGGATATTTTTAAATTATCTAGGGATTTCCTAATGTTTCTTACTAAAATTTATAAAGAAATTACTTACTAAAAATAGCTTGAAAAATATTCAAATATAAGAAAATAGTTAGAATTTTATTGGTCATTAGATTAATAGGAGAGATCAAGACCTTTGGATCACCGTGTACCTTTTGGTTAGTTCTATAACTTAGATAAACCCTAATTACTCATTAACTTGGGTGACCTTTAAAAGAAAGAAGAGACAATATGTTGGGAAACCGAGACGGAATCCAATCCCAACTGCAATAAAATAATTACAAAACTTTTTTATAAATTTATTTTTTGAAAATTAAGATCAATTTAAATCTATAAAATGATTAATACATAAATCATTATAAATTGTGAATCTAAATTTGTTCCTCATTTTGAAGCTTAATCATGTTATTGTCGTATCTCTCGAACCGTTTTTGAAATTTATCTGTCTCAACTACTTTAGTCACACAAATGTCTAGTCTCTGACGGTATCCACATAATAGGTTGAGAGAACTTTGTAATACTTACAGAGAGGATTTCTTAGAGAGGGTTAACTAAGAAGTGTTAGCTTCATAAAGCTTAAGTCTATTTATAATATGTTTTTACTTTAATTTCAATTAAACTTTAATTAGAATTATATATAATTCTAATTAAATACAAATTATGTTGAAATAGGATCCAATATCTCATATTGATCCCTATTTATTAAATGTCTCATATTTAATTATAAAGTTTCTCAAAATTTACAATCAAATACAATTTGATTAAAATATATTTTCTCTTTTCATCCTATTCTTTATAAGAGACCTATTAGGTTCCCAATTATATTGGCAACGATTATAAATTATAATTATAATTCATAATTAGAATTAGAGTTAGAATTAGAAAAATTAAAACTGCTTTTAATTTATCTTTAATTCTCCAATTAAATAATTTATAATCATAAATCAAGATCGGCGTCTAGTAACGTATCATGACCACCTAAATATTTAAAAATATCAAAGTGGTTTTGAATAACCTTTTCGTTAATGATTTTTCCGTATAATTCAATCATTTCATCATACAATGTTTCAATTAGACAGAGCATGGAATAATGCCTACTTTTTTTTGGTCCAATCATATTAGTTTTCTTTCATTAGCTATTGATTAAATTAATGACATTCATCATTCCACTTTGGCCAAGAATTTACTGAATTACTACTAATCAAGAATAACGAAACATTCTCCCTAATTACTTTAAGGTGATGAATCCTATCTTGATCACACAACTACCTCCATATAGTTTAGGCTACATCCAATGACTACCGATTGATTGACCCATGATTAAATAGGTTATAAGTAGTATCAAAATAAAAAAATTCATATACAAGATAACTTTGGTGACTTTAAGTCAAATGATCACTTATGCAAGCATTACAATGAGAATCCCATAGACATACAAGTAATGTTCCAAATGGATTTCTTATATTAGGTCTATTCAGTGAACCTATTCTCTAACAAGCACCCAATTATTTATTTAAGTATCTCTATACTTTAACCTATGAGATCAACTACTTCTTTGATAAGGAAAAACATAAATTGTGTTAGTCTTTTTGCATTATATTAATGTTCAATCTTAATATAACGATGACTAGGAACAATTTATATATTGCAAATGAAATTATAATAAGATATTATGATATTTATATTACATTTATGTATTTCCTCAAGTCAAAGGATCACTTATACAAGCATCATAATGAGAATCCCATAGACATACAAGTAATGTTCCAAATGGATTTTTTATATCAGGTCTATTCAGTGAACTTGTTCTCTAACAAGCACTCATATATTTGTTTAAATATCTCCATAATTTAATCTATGAGATCGACTACTTCTTTCATAAGGAAAAACATAAATTGTGCTAGTCTTTTTGCATTATATTCATGTTCAATCTTAATATAACAATAACTAGAAACAATTTAGGGATAATACATTAATGCAATATGAATCTCATAATTATAATTTCATTTACAATAAATAATTATTCCATGGACTTTAACATATACATTTGAACATGTACAAGATAAAGAATGTCTTTAAATTTTTTGTCACTAAACTACAACCAATTGATTTGCAGTAGGGAATAAACTGATAGAATCTTTCTTCTTTTCTTAATCCTTTCTTTATTTCTTTGTATCAAACCCTAATATTTTGTCCTAGCCACCCTCTCATTATTCTCACTTTCATCAAACCTAGTCATCATACTCACACTACTCTCATCTTCCCCTCAATTTCATCAAATCTTTAATTATACTTCATTTTTATCAACAATTGTTTTTGTTCCTATTACTTGAAGGAATTTTCTTCTTTCTTAAACTCTCACAATTTACTATCCTTTTCATCCTCGTTAAAGTTTTAACTCATTTAACCGACACTCATTTTTTGAAATGAGGACGAATCTTATTAAGGCAAGCTAGAGTATTACTAATCTTCGAAAGCCATGTAGGGAGTACCATGTATATAGCTAGGATTTCTACATTTTTGTCATTATCTAAGCCAAAAGTTGAAATGTCGAGTTCAAAAGTAGTAATAGTGATAGTAATTGAAATACTATGCTTATTTTAGTTTAGGCCCACTCAAGAATCCAAATGAGAAGAATGAAGAAAAGGTCAATAATTATACCTGAGGCCTAAATTTTTTTCATTAAAATAATGTTACGCTTACAAATATTTTGTTATGTTATTTCACTTAATTAATCTCTTCATCTTTTCTATAATGAATGCTTAGGAAAAACTAATTGATCTTTATTTGAATAAGCCTAAATTTTTAAAAATAAATTAAGCCTAAGCCTTTAAACTGAATAAACCTAATGCTTAGGTCTAAAAGGTATGCTTCTAAGAGTGTATGACCTAAAAGGTATATGAGTGTAGAGAGAGAGAACCAACTAAATGTCTTTAAAAGTATGCTCTTTGTTTTTCTTAAAAAAAAGCCCAATTTTGTTTTCTTAAAAGCTTAATTTATTTCGGAAGTCCAAGTACTATTTTTAAAGCTCATTGATCTCTCTTTTAAATTATTTTTATGTAATAACTAAAATCATAATCTTAGTTGATCTAATTGAACTTTTATTTTAATAAGCCTAAAAATTTTAAAATAAATTAAGCCTGAGCCTTTAGATTGAATAAACCTAATGCTGAGGCCTAAAAGGTGTGCTTTTAAGAGTGTAAGACCTAAAAGGTATACGAGGGTAGAGAAAGAGAACCTAACAAATGTCTTAAAAAGTATGGTCTTTGTTTTTCTAAAAAAAGGCCAATTTTGTTTTCTTAAAAGCTTAATTTATAGTTTCAAAAGTCCAAGTACTCTTTTCAAAGCTCATTGATCTCTCTTTAAAATTATTTTTATAATAACTAAAATCATAATCTTAATTGAGCTAATTGCCTTATTCATTTTAATTTTATATCTTTTTGTTTAGATTAAAGATTCAAAATAACAGTTGGGCTTGCATGCTTGTTATGAAAAATTCCTTTCTTTTTTATTTAATTAATTTCTTTTTTAGTTAGGTTTATAAGTCTATTTAAGAATGATTTTTACTTTTTTAGTTTGAGTTTAGACTCTTAGGTCTATTATCTTTAATTTTCTCATAAAGTTATACCCATTAAGGTCTCTTTTTATGTAACATCCTGTCTCCATATTAAGGGTTAGGACCTGAAATTTCAATGCATGTAGGCTCAAAGAGAGATTAAGGAAATGCATTTTTCTTGCTCATGC
>JANSVB020000436.1:794574-804802 GCA_025504935.2 Erythroxylum haughtii | reverse complement strand
AAATCAGCCCATGTCACTGTCTTCACATTCATATCACATTCAAGGGTTTATAACCACAGTACAATGTGAATATCATTCACATTTTGTAGGACCTCAGCCTCTCGGGCCTCGTGTCCTCAAAAGGACCTCGGCCTCTCAAGCCTCGCGCCCTCACGTTTTTATTTTTCCCATTCCCAATTGCCCATAATCAACATTGGCTCAAAGGCTGATATTTCGTTTCTCTTTTCACACTGAAACACTTAACACTTTTTCATGCGTATGAATCATACCCATGGGACTCAGATTAGGGATTAATTGCCACGGTCTGCTATGACATGTCTTTACTGTATACGATTTGACCTATATTTCAAAAAATGCCCATGTAAGTTCATACTTCAGGGATCTGATACCACCTAAATGTAACACCTCACTCCCGCATGACCCGAACCCGACATCGATGGTGATATCTGAGTCCGTGCCCTATGAGGGTGGCGTGCTACATCACTCAGTCAAAACTCAGTATAATTGTTTTTTAAACAGACACATACTTTATATTTTATGCGGAAAACAATTTACATACAATCATTAATATGTACATTGACCGCGGGGGCCCTTTTCATGAATACAATTTAGTTCAGTCTGTTAACTTTACAATATGACCTAATCATTTCTACAAAAATTCAGAAATTACAATTTTTCTTAGACAATAATGCAGACACGAACTGATCCCGACTTCTTCTAGCATTATACGCTCATTGCCTAACGGGGTATTCTTCTGAGACCTGAAAAATAATTGCAAATTTTGGGTGAGTTTTGCGAACTCAGTGAGGTAACCATTATCGATGGTTCACTCAATTTATGCAACACATCATATCACATAACATATATTCACATTGTTGCATCATTGATCACATTTCACAATTTCACATAAGCATAGACAATTTGTACATAACCAAATGAATTTGTGTAACACTCAAGAACAACACAGCTGTTTCAGAATTCACCTTCAGAAGTACCACATAATTGGTACCACAGAAGCATAAGGCATTTTGTCTTTCTCTCAATCAAAATGATTAAATCAAATGCATATGTCGTTGAACTGTCCCAATCAGGGCACATTGATCGTTGAGCCTGAGGCTCTGAATCACTACTATCCCAATATGGGTGCATTAATCATTGAGCCTGAGGCTCTGAATCACTATGGGCTCGAGGCCCGAATACATTGAGCTTTTAGCTCTCGGTGACTGCTCCGATCACAACTTTCATTAACTGATCATGCATTTATGCATGGAATGCATATGTCGCAATTAAGCAATGTCAATCATCACAATCAATCCCAAACTATCACATTCAATAAATAGTTCACAATTAGTCACATTAAAATCACGATCACGTTAAATCACAATTAAAACACGGAGGTCCTAAATTCTCAAACAAATAGCACTTCTATGTCATAATCTCTCAATACATTGGACCTTATGTCCAGAATTCAATCATAAACAATTCACAAACCCACCATTATTCTCCACAGAATTATAAGCACAAAATTATAAACAAATAATGATTGAGAAACCATATAGGTCACTCACAAACTGTCTCCAAAGCTAGTGCATGAAAGTTTCGGCAATGTCTGTGGGTCGACGTTCCAGTTGCTCCTCTATAACAAATAACATACACGTATATCACAATTTACACAATCATAGGTGTTTAATAATGCACATGAATAAAATGAAAGATGTACAATGCATGTTCATAACAATCCCGGGTCAAAACCTCGCAAAATCATTCTCATACCAAAACTCATCTATTTCCAAGTCACTCTTTCGGGTCTATGATTCACATTAAAAAGGAAAGTGAAGATGAAGTAATTTGATCATACTCCCTTCTAGCAAGGTGTTCCTCTATGTCTTATGATTCCATTGACACCAAAATTACTTACTTTGGTTTAGTAGATTGGGAGATATACCTCAAACATTGGTGGACTGTTCTAATTGCGAAACAGTGTACTAAACCCAATTCCATCTAGAATTTGAATATCTTAGGAATTGAATCAAAATTTAGCTTCTTCATAAGATTTATAGTCCTATTTCTCTAATTTACTGAAAAGGAAGAATCATCTCATTTGGAGTCCTTTAGGTCCAAATACAAGCGAAACATTGAAGTATGCGTAGTAAAACAACTCCCATTAACAATGTTCCAACAGACTCCAATTGTTTCTTTTGATCAATCTCTTTCAATTAAACATCCATTAGTACCAATTTTTATAGAGATGTAGTAAAATGTGTTAGGAACTGATTGTTTTAAGAACCAAGTCATTTGGAGGTCTAGAGAATGAGTTATGGTCAAAAGAAGCAACCAAGTTTAAGACCTTAATCAAATTGAACCTAGTTTGGCGCGATTGCCATAACCCTTGCTAAAAATCTTAGATTGCTTTCATTTTTAGACCATTAGAAAGAGGACTTCGGGATCTACATCTTTGCTAAAGATCACAAAGCGAGATTCGGCCTCTAAGATGCTCATAAATCATGATTTCCCAAGTTGTCCTGTGAATGTCCGTTAAACGGACGTGCATGTCCGTTTAACGGAAATTGTCGGGAAAAATTGCCCCAATTCATCCGAGAAAGTCCGTTAAACAGACTTTCATGTCCGTTTAACGGACATATACTGTCCCAAGGGTGTTTTTACACCTGATAAGGTCCGTTTAACGGACTTAATGTCTGTTTAACTTAATATCTGTTTAACGGATATATATCTCCAAAACCTTCCTCCAAAGCCTCTTCCAAGGTTCCTACACTCATTCTATCATCATATCTACCCATAATCTTTTCAAATTCACCTCATCTAGCATAAAACCACTTCATAACATCTCAAGTTTAGCTCAAACTCATCCATACTCCATTCATATTCCCTCATTGGTCATAAACACCCAAAATAAAACACCAGCACACACATTCAGCTACAACTTTTTCTGCACTCAATTCATGTCAATATTTGGGACTCTTAAAGACAAAATTTAAAAACAACATCTTCAAAAGAAATGTAGCCAAATGCCTCTAGTTTCATCCAAAACAAAAATCAGTTCATTTGGACAACTATAAAGGAAGTTATGGCTCATAAATTGGAGCATACTCAAGATCATGTTGCTGTAAAATTTCCAGATTTTTTTTTTGTTTTTTCAAAACTTTCAATCTTTGCATCTAACTCATCTTATACCTTCTTATACCAAGATCATCTTTTCCATAACATTTCATCATCATTCTCTACCTAATTCAACTCAATAAACCACTCACAAATAATTCAGGATCTATAATTTAGCAATACTCAAAAATAGGGCATACACATATATATATCCATTCGTAAACAATTTCTACACTCATCCAATCATTCCTTAGAAAATCATTTAATCTCTAACCTCTATATACCCTTACATGTATTATCACTCATCCCATACTTCCACAAACAAGATATGAACATGAATTTGTATCATCCACAACACATACCTAAATCTTGCCATATCAAAACATCACAACTCAAGTTAATCATCATGTTAGTCTAAAATGAATCATACCAAGACATTGAAAGCAAACACTTACTTGATTTAACTTCAAACTCTTCAAATTCTCACTAAACCCTAGTTCCCAAGCATCCCATGTTCTTCATCTTGAAAGAGGTAAAACTAGGTTTTCTTATGGCAACTTAAAGAATCAACAAGATGGAAGTAGAAAGTAAAAGATGGAGCAAGGTTTCAAGTAGGTGAATCATCCACTCAAGAAGGAGATGAAGAGAGGGAGATAAAGCCATGAAAATGAGAGAAAAAAAACCTAAAACAAAGCTCCAAAGGGTGTTTGAAAGATAAGTGTCGTGGGAGAGAGCAAAAATGACTTTTTTTAAACAATTAACAAATGGTTATAAGACATGGCTTGGCAAGTGACACTTGTCACTTGCCACATGTCCAACTCCCAAGCATTCAATCTTATTAAACCCTTCAATCCACCCCCATTTCCAATGAATGACACTTTTCGAAAATATCTAACGTCATGTATCCAAAATTTCAATGCTATTTGACAATAAATTCTACTACCATTTCGTAATTGGTATGCCACTTGGCAATTTTTTCGGTCCGAAAATTTTCCTCTAAATTTTCCAGAAAAATTCATAAAAGTCCCTAAAAATGTAAAACACACATAAATTACTCCAATTCAATTTTTCAAACACCTATATCACATTTTTCACAAAAAATCACATTTAAACACATTTGCCGGGAAATGTCATGAATGCATGTACAATCATTTTCATGTGCAAATTTCACTATTCACGTGTAAGGATATGCATAAACATGTCCAAACAATTTTATGCACTCTCAGCCCTTTCCAATTTACTATTCTACCCTTCCCATCGAGGGTGGGATGTTACAATAAGGCTTTAAAGAATCCAACTACAAGCAGCGCATGCATGAAGGTTGAAATTATAGATCAAAATTTTCAAGAATAAGTTGAGAGTTGCATCGCAAAAGTATAGCCAATGGAAGCGAAGATAGACAATGGATATCAAAAACTTGAATCTAAAGGAGACGATGAGATGGAGAAGTCAGATGTTCAAATGCTTCAAGATAAATTGGTTCGAATTGAAGCACCTATACCACCATATATAGAACAACCACCCACATTAGAGCTAAACCTTTAATTGCATATCTCAGATACCCCTTTCTAAGCGTAGGTAAAATGTTACCGATAATCATCTCCAATCAATTGAACGAGAAACAAGAAAGTAAGGTGGTAGAAATTGTTAGAAAGCGAATGCAAGTAATCGGATGGTAGATTGTTGATATTAGAGGTATAAGCCTAAATGTTTGCATGCTCTAAATAAACCTAGAGGAAGGATGCAAAATGTTGAGAGAGCATCAACGAAGGTTAAACCCTAACATGAAAGAGGTGATTAAGAAGGAGATAATCAAACTTTTAGATGTAGGAATAATTTATCCTATCTCCGATAGTGAATAGGTTAGTCCAATATAATGTGTACCTAAGAAAGGTGGAATGACGATAATAGAAAGTGGTAGTGGAGAAGTAATTTCAACAAGAACGGTTACAGGGTGGAGAGTATGCATAGATTATCACAAACTCAACTTAATGACTAAGAAAAATCATTTTCTTCTTCCATTTATAGACTAGATGATAGAAAGGGTGGTTGGACATTCATTTTATCTCTTCTTGGATGGATATTCAGGATATAATCAGATCTTTATTTACCCTAATGATCAAGAAAAGACCACATTCACATGTCCTTATGGTACATTCGTGTACAGATGGATGCCTTTCAGACTATACAGTGCCCCGATTACATTTTAAAGATGTATGATGTCTATCTTCGCCAATATGATAGAAGATATAATGGAGGTGTTCATGGATGATTTTTCAGTTTTTGGAGTTTTTTTTGAGATATGTTTAACTAATTTGGACAGAGTTCTTCAAATATGTCAAGATTCACACTTGATGCTGAATTGGGAGAGATACCATTTTATGGTGCAAGAGGGGAGAGTGTTAGGGCATAAAATCTCACACCAAAGATTCGAGGTCTATAAAGGAAAAATAGAATTGATAGAGAAACTTCCACTACCAAGCAATGTAAAAGGTGTGCAAGGATTCTCAAGTCATGGAGGATTTTACAGTCGATTCATCAAAGATTTTTCACAAATTGTAAGACCTTTGACAAATCTTTTAGTCAAGGATGTGGCCTTCCTATTTGATGACAAGTGTATGTCTATATTCAACAAACTAAAGGAGGCATTAATATCAGCATCAATTCTATCACCACCAGACTGGAAACTTCTGTTTGAAGTTATGTGTGATGTAAGCGACCAAGCTATAGGTTGTGTATTAGGCCAAAGGAAAGATAAAAGGTTGCATGCGATTTCTATACCAACAAGACCCTTACAGGACCTCAACTGAATTACACTACTACAAAGAAGGAATTACTCATGGTAGTGTATGCGTGTGACAAGTTTTGACAATACCTTTTGGGGTGAAAGATAATCATTTTCACTGATCATACGATGTTAAAATACCTTTTTAATAAAAAGATACAAAACCAAGACTCATTCGATGAGTATTACTTTTACAGTAATTTGATATAGAGGTGAGAGATAAAAAGAGAGCAGAAAATGTACTTGCAGATCACTTATCTAGACTGGAAGGAGAGGAACGCAAGTTAAGCAAAGATATTAATGAAAAATTTCCCAATAAAACCCTGATGGTACTTGAAAGTTTGACTACACCATGGTTTGACTATATCACAAATTATGTTGCTAGTGGTAAACCTCCTTCAGATTTATGTTACCAACGAAGAAAGAGATTCTTGCATGATTGTAATTGATATATATGGGAAGAGCCAATTTTGTATAGAGCATGCGCTGAAGGGTTAATATGACAATGTGTTCCAGAGGAAGAAATGTTGGACATCTTAAAGCAATATCATAAAGGTCAACATGCTGGACATTATGGAGCCAACAAAACAACAACTCGAATACTCGAGAGTGGATTTTATTGGCCATAATTGTTTAAGGATGCTTAAACCTTTGTAGCATAATGTGACCGATGTAAGAGAATAGGTAACATCTCCAAAAGAGATGAGATGCCTTTATCCAACATTTTAGAAGTGGAAGTCTTTGATGTATGGGGCATTAATTTTACGGGTTATTTCCCATCCTCAATGGGAAGCATGTACAGTCTAGTGGGGGTGGATTATGTTTCATGTTGGGCTGAAGCAGTGGCATCTCCAACCAATGATGGAAAGGTAGTGTAAAAGTTCATCAAACGGTTATTCAATCGGTTTCGAGTGCCACGTACGATAATAAGTGATAGAGGTATACATTTTTGTAATAGATCATTTGATGCTCTCTTAAAAAGATATGGAGTGTACCACCTTGTTACTAAACTTTACCATCCGTAGACTAGTGGCCAAGTGGAAGTTGTACATCGAGAACTGAAACAAAATTTGGAAAAGACGGTGAACAACTCCATGAAGGATTGGGCAATAAAGTTAGACGATGCTTTGTGGAGTTATAAAACTGCTTTCAAAACACCTATTGAGACAACTCCTTATAGGCTTGTGTATGAAAAAGCTTGTCATTTGCTAGTCGAACTAGAACATCAAGCATACTGGGTGATTAAAGCATTAAATTTTGATTAGAAGTAAGCAAGTGAAAAGTGACTTCTGCAACTGGACAAACTTGAAGAGTTTTGTTATAACGCGTATGAAAATGCCAAACTTTACAAGGAAAAAGTAAAGAAATGGCACAATTCTCGTCTTAAACAAAAGGAAGTTAAAGCAGGAGACGCGATTCTACTATATAATTCAAGGTTGGGGCTATTTCTAGGGAAGTTAAAATCTCAATGGAGTGGACCTTTTACGGTCATTCAAGTTTTTTATCATAGAGCCCTCAAAATAGAAAATGCTAACAAGGAAGCTTTTAAAGTTAATGGGCATCGTTGCAAGCTATATCTCAGAGGAGCAATTCCTAAGTACATGGAAGTGATTTCCTTTTGTTCTAACAATAAAGATGCCTCCATGAATGCAGGGTCAAGCTAAGGACCATAAATTAGCACGTTTAGTAGTTTGATTGAAATCGTTAGGTTTAATCAGATTTATTTTAAACTTTCAATAAAACTTTAGTAATTTGAATTGATCTGGGATCATTAATTTTCTCACTCTCTTCAAACAATTCCTAGATAAGACAACAATCTCAAACGTCCAAATACCACCTCCAATACCATCCCCACCTCCATCACCATGAGGCTTTGTTCTAACCCCCTTTCTTTTAAAATTTAGTCTTTATTTTTTTGTTTTACTTTAATATATGTTTCTTTCTTCCATTTGTGTTTGTTTATCCCCTTCTTACATTGAGGATAATACGTTCTTCAAGTGTGGGGAGGGTTATGTGTTTTGCATTGAATGTGAATTTTGCATATTATACGATAGTAATTAGGTTGCATTTTGTGAATCATGTAAATGTGTCAATGACTTAGATGGATTGGAATTGATTTAGTTTTGAACATAGTCTATTAGGATGTGAAGAATCATTCAGTCGCAAAACTAGTAAATTGGGTTCTTTGGTTAAATATATAGTTTAATTAGGATTTAGTGTTAAGTTGTAGCCCTTTAAATTGTCATATTCATTTATAATTTGAAGTCTTTTAATTTAAGTAGCTTTCCTACTATTTTTCATGGAAACGAGTAGCTAAAGCAACAAGGTAGGCAATAAAAAATTATGGTTGTTAATTTTAAATTAATTCCTAAGCCGTTGAACTTCAGGTTATGAATAGAGCTATTAGCCAGTTGAGAACGTGATGTAAGTGAGTAACTGGATTGACACACGTCACAAATGTATGCCTCTACGTCAAAAAGCTATAATGACATTTCAACCAAGCAACTTAATAAAAAATGACTTAGTTGAGTAACCAAATCGACATTCATCACCAATGTTTGCCTCCAACTAAAAGACTAGGTCCGTATTTAAATTAAAAATTATTTTCTAATAAAAACCTACCGAACTTGTAATAGCTTGACTTTTCATGGAAACGTACTTAAGAGTAGTTTACAAAGTTTGAATGACCAAAGAATTATTAATACGTGTGTGCAATTGAAAAGGGTAAATAAATTAACACTTGAATATGGATTAATATGTATATCTAGTTCAAAGCCCCAAGACGCAGATTTTTCATGTTAATGATTTGATATAACTTGAATGATTATGTTTAAAATTAAATTTATTTCACGAAGTTGAAGCCATTGTCTTATTACTACATTGTATGTTGTATGTTGTGTGTTTGTTGTTTTATTTGCTTGAGGACAAGCAAACATTTAAGTATAGGGATGTTAATAGTGTGAATTGCATCGTGTTTTATGGCTTAGTTTGATATGTATTTAATTGTCAATTCAATCGTTTAGTATGTCTTTAGGTTAGAATTGTATTAGTTTGTTAATTATTTATGTTTTAAGTGTTTTATGAGTTAGTTCAAGTCCTTGAGCTTAATTAGTACAAATCCTTGATGTATTTGTTAGTGTTTTAGGGTCAACATTAAAGAATAGAGAAGTTTTAGAGACATTCAAACCAAAACAATGGTCCATGATCGTGGAACAATCATGAAAAAAGCATTAGAGTTAGCCCACGATCGTGGCTCATATGCCATGATCGTGATAGGAGCCTAGGACATGGCTCACAATCGTGGCCTGCTTGCCATGATCTTGACAAAAGGCTCGAATGTGGCCTATGATTGTGGCATGCAAGGCCACAATCGTGGCCTGCATTGGGAAAACGGGTAGACATTAAAAATTGTTAAGTTTTGAGGGATTTTTCGAACCTTTTTAACCCCAAAAAAGCCCTAGAGCTACTCAGAACACAAAAGGTATTTAAAGAATAAGACAAAGGAGAGGACAAATCTTTTGCACTAGTCACTTTTCAGAGAAACCCTATAGAGAATTGTTGAGAGATAGAGAAAGACAAGAAGAAAGAGAGAAGTGGAGAAGAAGCCGACTCGATGTACTTCTCGAATTAGGAGTTTCCTAATGTCGCTGCCTCCTATAGTTCATTCAAATTCATATTTCCTATTATTTTCAATTTTCTTGTTATATAGAATTGGAATAATAGTTGATGATAGGATTTTTAATTATTGATGTTGTTTCTAAACTCACCTTTTTATTTTTATTTAATGAATTTTGATTGTTTGTGTTTTATTGGATTTATTGTGATTTAATTTTTGCAATTGCATAATTCAATGATAAACTAAGAGGGTGAATTGAGTGAGAAATAATTAAATTGGGCTAACGAGAGTTAGATGATTTAATAGAACGAGAACTAAATCAAATCGATAAATTGTGCGAAGAGAGATCTTACAATAGTTTCCAATAGTTTATTAGACAAATTCAAATCTAATTAAGGTTTTGGATAAGTTGTTAATTGATAAATTGCAACTTCCATAATCTGATTAGGGTTTATAAATTAGGGTTAATGGTTATAACTCGGGAGAGAGTAATCAACCCTAGGATTGTCTAGAACCAATAATCCAGTAATTCATAAGCCATTAAGTTAGCATTAAAGATTAACAAAATTCCTTTCCTCTCAATTAGTAGCTCCTTAGGCAGATTGTTGGACCCCACCCCCCACCCGTAGGTGTTTGCGGGTTATACCACGGCGGGTGTTTGCGGGTTATACCACAGCATCCAACCTTCAAAGGTACTGTCTTCTTTGGTC
>JANSVB020000436.1:646359-659051 GCA_025504935.2 Erythroxylum haughtii | reverse complement strand
TTTCCTAAGCCCTAACTATTCACACACCCAATGCTTAGAATTGAAGACAGAAGAATAATACCTTCAATGGATAAAAAGACAAACAGAACAGAGAGAGGAAGAAGATGCAGAGCGTGGACGTTGCTGTGCGTGGACGTTGCTGTGCGTGCGTGGGAGAAGAGTTCTGTCCGCTGGTGGGAACGTTGGCTGCTATTGGTTGAAGTGGGTTTGTGAGAATATTCAATTCATGTTTTGTGAATGGGTAACGCTAACGTGTGAGGAGAGCAGCGACGTGAGTTGAATTCACGTGATTCTAAACGTGAATTCAACCCCTCAATAATGATGCATTTGAATCCTATGTTAAATTCAACCCATGCACTTTTTTAGTACTAAAAAACTGAATTGAATTAAATCCCATAATTGAATTCAATTCAGACCTTTCCAAACAAGGTGTTAGAATTATCTGCGTGTCCGTCTCTTGCCCTCTGTCACCGCCTGCTTTTCTGCCACTTCCTCCGGCGTCGCTCGCCCACCACCGTCTGTTTAAGAACATTTGACAACACATTGTTTTAGAAATGTTAACAACTTTGTATTTTTAAAATGTTACAACTTTTTTATAGTGAAAAACTCTCTCTCTTTTGTACGTACTAATGCAATTTCGAGAGTAAGGACTCCGTTTCACAACTTAAAAGTTGAACGCAGCGTTTAGGATTCTAAAGCTTATCCCCGAAGTGGACCCCACCCAGAAAAACTCCAGTAAGCCCCTTTCTTCTTTCTTTTGCTTCCTTCGCCAGTTTCACTGCCACTCGCTAAGCTTACGTATTCACCCATGGCTTCCACTTTCACCTTCTTTCTCTCTCCCCACCCAGGCTTTCTCTCTCTAAACAGTCGCCTCCCTTTTAAGCCCAGTTTCCTTTCTTTACCTAAGATGCAATTCCTCTCTCTCCACCACCGCCCACTACCGCGGGCCACCGGCCCTGACGGCAAGTTCTACCCCAGCTCCTCGGAGAACGACCCCCCGGAGGCTCCAGAAGACACCGCACACGGAGTCTCTAAGTTCGAACAAATCCAGCTACAAGCTTCCCGGGCCAGAAAAGCCCAAGAAGAGGACTTTGAGAAGAACCAGTCCACGTATCTCAATGCCATTGCCGATTCTGAGGACCCGTCTGTGAGTACTCACTCCACGTACAGTGAAAACAATGGGGATGATTTGTTTGGTGAGATTGATAAAGCTGTTGCTTTGAAAAGAGAGGAGTTTATTAAGAAAGGCCTCATTAAAGCTCCTGATAGCGTGGAGAATGTGAATGTTGATGAAGGAATTGAAGAGTTGGAGCCTGAGGAGGTGGTGGATTTGGATGAGATTAATGAGCTACAAGGGCTTACTGCGATTGATAATGATTCCGAGGAGGATGAAAGTACATTTGATATGGGTATGCGCGAAAAGAATCAACGGAAAAGTAGTGGAGGGTCCTTGTTGGATTTTGATTTGGATTTCGATCCTTATGGGAAAGCGAAGGTGAACGTTGTGGAGCCAAAGTTCAGGGTTAGTTTGGCTGAGCTTTTGGATGAGAGCAAAGTGGTGCCGGTTTCGGTTGCCGGGGACTTGGAGGTGGAGATAAGTGGGATTCAGCACGATTCGAGGCTGGTGAACGCAGGTGACTTGTTTGTGTGTTGTGTGGGGAGGAAAACTGATGGGCACTTGTTTTTGAGTGAGGCTGATAAGAGAGGTGCTGTTGCAGTTGTGGCTAGTAAGGAGATTGATATTGAGGAGACTTTGGTGTGTAAGGCGTTGGTCATTGTGGAGGATACTAATGCTGTTTTGCCAGCTTTGGCTGCAGCATTTTATAAGTACCCTTCAAAGGATATGGCTGTGATTGGTATAGCTGGGACTAGTGGTAAGACAACCACTGCCCATTTGATCAAAGGAATGTATGAGGCTATTGGGTTGAGGACTGGTATGTTGAGTACTGTTGCATACTATCTGCACGGTGAGAATAAGTTGGAGTCTCCTGACATGACGCCGCCTGATGCTGTCTTGGTGCAGAATTTGATGGCTAAGATGCTCCATAATGGTACTGAAGCTGTTGTGATGGAAACATCTTCTCATGGATTGGCTTTAGGGAGGTGTGATGAGGTTGATTTTGATATTGCAGTTTTCACTAATTTGACGAGGGATCATTTGGATTTTCATGGAACTGAGGAGGAGTATAGAGATGCTAAAGCTAAGTTGTTTGCTAGGATGGTGGATCCTGAAAGGCATAGGAAGATTGTCAACATTGATGATCCAAATGCACCTTTTTTCATCGCTCAAGGGAACCCGGATGTACCTGTTGTGACCTTCTCTATGGAAAATAAAAATGCAGATGTTCATGCCATAAAGTTTGAGCTCTCCCTTTTTGAGTCACAGGTTTTGGTTAACACACCCCACGGTATATTGGAGATCTCATCAGGATTACTTGGGAGGCATAACATCTACAATATTCTCGCAGCTGTAGCTGTTGGGATCGCAGTTGGGGCACCACTGGAGGACATTGTAAGAGGGATCGAAGAGATTGATGCAGTACCTGGTAGGTTTGAATTAATAGATGAGGAGCAGGCTTTTGGTGTCGTTGTGGATTATGCTCAAACTCCTGATGGCCTATCAAGACTTCTTGATTCAGTAAGGGAGCTCAATCCTAGGAGGATTATCACTGGTATGCCTGTCTGTGTGGTGCTAGAACTCCTTTAATTTTATGATCTCTTACATTGATGACTTTGACATGAATTAAAAATCTCTTCCTTTTGCAATATTGGACCATTACCAAGAGGAAGTGCTGCTTGTTCACCCACTGGTTTGAATCTTTATAAAGATAATATTCATTCTATTAGGTCTTTTTGCGCCATTTGTTTTTAGATGACCTATCATGCTGATATGCTTACTACTTTTTTCATTATCTTTTGCTGGCAACTGTTTACAAAATGAACCCATTCCTCCAAAATTTAGTTAATTAAAAGATTAGTTTATTGAGGGTTTGAAGCCCGCAAGTATAGTAAAGACAATGCACGGTAGATGAGTCCTTGGGTCTCTTCATCATTGGGGACAATTTTGAACCCCTGGAATTAAAGATATTACTAAAAAGTTTATTGCTTCAGTTAAATGTTTTAGGCTCGATCTCTTTGTTCATTTTCTGGAAATTTAATTACTTTCTTTGAGATGGTATAGCACTTTGTTTTTCTGATCACTTGATGGTCTTCATGAAGTTATTGGTTGTCCTGGAGAGATTGAAAGAGGCAAGCGACCTATGATGACAAAAATTGCCACAGATAAAAGTGAGGTTACAATGCTAACCTCTGACAATCCCAGAAATGAAGATCCATGTACGTTCCCTGGACCTATATTATATAAATACTGATTTTTCGAGCTTCTTACTGATTACTTAATATCTTTACCAGTGGACATCTTGGATGACATGCTGGCCGGTGTGGGATGGTCGATGCAGGATTATTTGAAATATGGAGAGAATGATTATTATCCACCTCTTCCAAATGGTCACCGCCTTTTTCTGCATGATATTAGACGAGTAGCTGTACGTTGTGCTGTTGCAATGGGTGAAGAAGGCGACATGGTTGTAAGTTTTTGAAATTTCAGAAGTATGTGCAAAATGTGTTAATATGTAGCTAAAAACATGCAATGGCCTTTTTAGCAAAGCTGTTACAAATGGAATTGATTTCCTGGTGTCCTTATACCAGGCTCTTCCCTCCCTCCATAATAGCATTAAAGATTATATATTCTGAAAAGAATAACTTTAGAAAAAAAACAGTTAATCACTTTAATAGCATAAATTAGTTGGTGAATAAATCTTTGTAGACAGGGCCAAAATGGTCTTACTTTTTGACCCTTTATTGACTAATCGTTGATCCAAGCTGTGTTTTACCCGGCTATTGTTTTATTTGTTTTGTTTTCATGAAAT
Source organism: Erythroxylum haughtii (assembly GCA_025504935.2). Classification (NCBI taxonomy): domain Eukaryota; kingdom Viridiplantae; phylum Streptophyta; class Magnoliopsida; order Malpighiales; family Erythroxylaceae; genus Erythroxylum; species Erythroxylum haughtii. The sequence goes on along the minus strand of JANSVB020000436.1, from coordinate 655,122 downwards.
CATTATTCTCTGTATTCTAGGTAGTTGCTGGCAAGGGTCATGAAACATATCAGATTGAAGGAGACAAAAAGGAATTTTTTGACGATCGGGAGGAGTGCAGGGAAGCATTGCAGTATGTTGATGAACTTCACCAAGCAGGGATAGACACCAGCGAATTTCCTTGGCGGTGAGTAGATCATTGCTAATTTGAATGACCAATCAAAGTTATCTTTGAATTTGGGGAGAGATACTGTTGGAACTTGGAAACAGATTTTGTATCTTTCCACTTACTTTTTCATCTCTTGTTCTTATTTTCTGAATGCGAGTGCAGCTTACCAGAAAGTCATTGATTTGGTTTCCAAATGAAGTATCAGAAAAATTTTGAGGCAGTGAGGCAAACCAATGGCGTAATGTTGGGCACAACTCCGTATCAAAGAAACTTTTCTTGGGTTTCCCTGTGCGGAATGCAATAATATCGGGGGTTTTGGCAGCGAAGCTTGGTAAGATAAGACCTCCGCTGTATAATATTATACGTTGGTATTTTCAATTACTAAGAGCTTTTGTTGTCAGCTCTTCCCTTTCTCCTGCAGGGTCTGAAGTCTGAACATCTATGCCATGATGTTCTTCAGAAAGACAATTTTGTAAGCAGTTCCTATGTGCTGACTATTAGAATGCGCATGATGAATTATGCATGTATCATCCATGCGGCATTCCAAATATTCCATGCTTTTGGGAGGTTTGGTTTGTTTTGTTTTATTGAGGTGTGAATTGGTAAGCATTCAATTACACCTGTGAACATGGATGTCTTTCGTCAAGTCTGTATCAGCAGTGGTTCCACGATGGCATACCAGGTGATGAACAGAACAGGGTTCCAACTACTTGAGATCACTGGATTTACACGCCCTCCCTACTTCGAATTTCGAATACTTTGGGTGGTTTTAACCATCCCATCACACAAGTAATTTGTGTATATGTGAAGTAGTGTAATGTACTTTTTTAACTGAATGAAAAGACAGCGTTAATTATTGATAGAAACCAGAAACAAGAAGACAGCATTGTTATTGGTTGAAATCACGGTTTATTTTTATGTTTTTTATAATTTTGGTTTCTACCTTCTTTTGAATAAAAATTAATTTTTTTGGCTTTTAATACTAATATATTTAAAGATTGTCACCGAAAATAATAAAACGAAATAAAACGGAGATAAATTAATTTTATGAATTAATTATTATTTTATTTTAATTTATTATAAATATGTATGTATATATATATATTTAATGATAAATTTGTTATCTTTTAGTAAACTGAATAATTAAACAAGTAAGATATTTGTATAATTTTTATTTATAGATTAACATTTTAAAATTTTTAATCTAAAGTCATCATCAAAATTAAATATTTCATTTCAGAATTAATATCATCACTTAAAATTAAGTATTTACTTCTACAAACAGTTTTACTTAATAATTACTTTAATGTTTATGCATATTTTTAAATTAAAATACATTTTTAAATGATTATTATATTGAAAACTTAAAATTTTAATTCAATTGTAAAAATATATTACAATAAATTGAATAGTTAAATTATGTCAATCATATTTTTTATATTATTAAATAGTAAATAATTACATATTGTTTATTTAATTCACTCTTTGTCTTTAATTGAGGTTGACTGCAAGAAATTTGTTTGCTTTTTAAATTGTGAATAAGGATCAGCTATTCAAATTGTTTACTACCATAAATTACTCCTAAAAATCATTATTTTTATGATTTAACCATTAACTATAAGCCAATTCAACATGTATTTAACAATAATGTATTTTATAATTATAAATAAACTGAATGCAAAAGAAATTGATATACTCGACGTTCTTTCTCGGAAAGTTTCAAATGTTATGCATTTTTGGAGTACTTCTAAGTTTTCAATCCCAAATTGATGGTGTATTTTCAGAAGGGTAAAAGAAGCTTAAGGACCCAAAACTCTACAAGTGCAAAAATATATCAATGTCCTCCCAATAAGCATATTAGTAGTTACTACAAAATCAAGAAATTATTATCCACTAATTACTGAACGTTGATCATTTATAGGTATTAAAACTACCTAGAATATGGAAACTATCTCATATTGTTCCACTTAGTCCATAAATTTAACTTGGTATAAAATCCTAATACAATCCAAATATAGTATATGAATCATGACAACAGGTCATCTAGTAATCGAGTATTATCTTTCATGTATTATAATGTAGTACATTTGGTATCAACCTCAATGTGATATCTTTACTTAATGAATAAACCCGATGTTTATTTCATGTTCAAAATAATCAATTTCTCAAAATTCAATAATGTGCACTGTAATATGAGAAAATATTATAAGAGTTTCAAGAAAACAACGTTGTCCATACAATGATAACTATATAATAGAGCCCAATCTCATTCTAGCAACAGGATCCTTGAACTTCATTAGTGACATGTCATTTGTCAAATGATCAACCATTATCAATTAAGTACTAACGTGATCAATGATCACTTTTTTTTCCCTTAATATGTTCCTTTATGCATAAAAACTTAATGTTGATATGTTTACTCTGACTACCATTCTTATTGTATTTATCCAGAAAACAGTTGTTGAATTATCACAATACATTCTCAATGGCCTAGAAATAGATTCCATGAGTATAAGCTCATATGTGAAACTATTTAGCTATACACCATGTGATGCAGTTTCAAAACAAGAAATAAATTCAGTCTCTATGGTGGAAGTAGCATTCAAAGACTGTTTAACACTCTTTTGAGATATGACTTTGTGGGAAAACATAAAGATATAACTTGATGTTAATTTCTTTGAATCAACACACCTAGCTAAATCTAAATTTGAGTACTTTGTTACCTCCAGATTATCGGTTCGTCTGTATATAAGTATCTAATCTTTGGTCCCTTGAAAATACCTTAATACTTTATTTGCAACTCTCTAGTGATCTAATCCTAGGTCACTCAAATATCTGCCTAATATTCCAACAAGGAAATATAATGTCAAGTTTTGTACAAACTTGAGCATACATCAGGCTTCCGACTATAGAAGCATATGGAATGTTTTCTCATTTATTCCTTTTCAAATCATTTTTTAGGAATTGGTCCAAATTGAACCTATCGCCTTTCACAATAGGATCTACACTTACTAAACAATCTTTTATTTGATATCTCTAAAAAACTTTATTAATATAGGTTTTTTAAGACAAACCTAAAATACCACTAAATATGTCACAATGGATATTAATGTCAATGACATAAGACACATCACCCATATCTTTCATTTTAAAATTCTTAGAGAAAATTTGTTTCACGTCATGTAACAGGCCTCTACTATTGGTTACAAGTAATATGTAATACATATATAATACAAGGAAACAAACTTTAATCTCACTAACCTTCTAATATATACATTAATCCATGATTTTTTTTTCAAAACCAAATGATAAGATATCATCATGGAATTTCAGATACCACTGGCAGGATGCTTGTTTCAATCCATATATGAATCTTTTAAGTTTGCAAACAAAATGTTCACCATTGCTAGAGAATCCTTTTGGATATTTCATGTAAACCTCTTCATCTAGGTCACCATTTAACAAGGTCATTTTTACATCTATTTGACGCGATTCCATGTCAACATACGCAACCAATGCTAAAATATAAGGAAAGAATCCTTTTTATACATAGGAGAAAATGTATTTGTGTAACTGATCCCTTCCTTTTGAGTGACTTCTCTAGCAACAAGTCTTACATTGTATGTCTCAATGTTGCCTAATGAATCTTTCTTTGTTTTAAATACTCATTTTCCCTCTATGTGTTTTGCTTTTTTAAGCAACTCAATAAAATCTCAAACATCGGTATTCTTCATAGAATTCATTTCTTCCTTCATGCCATTATACCATAAATTTTGATCCTTTGCAACTTATGACTTGTGACAAGGTTTAAAGATCATTCTCAGCTCCTATATTGTAGTCAGATTCTTGTTGATATACAAAACAATCACTAGTAATGATTGGTTTCTTTGTTTTAGTAAATCTCCTTAATGTTGAACCAACATCCTCTTATGGAGTCTATTTTTCAATTGGTTGCTGCCTTTAGGTAATTCTTGAATAACAGGATCTACTGATTGTGAAATTTCTTGATTGTCAATTGTGTTGACTGTAGGTTTTTAAATTTTAACAGCTAGTTGTACAAGGTCTATTTGAACCTAAAGAGTGTTATGAATGACAGCCACCTTATTGCTTGAAATTGATCCCTCCTACTAACCAAGTCCGATGGTAGTGAAAAGGTGTTCAAAATGAAATTCATGAGAGGATAATCATACATCTCAATCTCAAGTTTCTTTAATTGAGCCACAATGTCCCTCATTTTTATGATGTGCTCATCCACACCTCATATATCAGTGAGCCTTGCAGATGAAAACTTCATAATCAAGATACTGAAATGTTCTGTCTAAAGTTTTGAACTGCATATCAATAGCTTTCGCTAACGCATGAATATTGTTATTGTTGTTCTACAAAACCATAAATGCCAACAGAAATTTTTGTTTTTATGAACATCACACTTAATGATTAGATTGCTTCTAATGTTCATAGAGAGCAAGTTTAGTTGTAATGTTGGCTTCAGTCACCTTAAGTGGTTTATGATTCTAGATAACATAATTAATTTCCATCCACCACAAGTAAAGAATAACCCTCTCCTCCCAAATCTTATATTTTTCACCTCACAATTTAGAATTAGGCAACATATATAAGAGAAACTAACAAGAGAAACAAATAGTTTGAACAACTGCATAATTTAAACATATATATGACTTACTAACAAATTAAGGCTAAAAAATTATTTATATGTTTTACCAATGTAAAAACATAAATCAAATGACATAAATTCGCCATTGGACTAAAATTTTAATTTAAACAGATTTGTAATATATTTTGTGATAAAAACTATCAAATCATATTTCAATTCCCAATACCTATGGGAAAATTAGGAAAAATATGTTCATATTTTGTCCTAATTAATCATTCAAATATAATAAAATTTCCTATGGGATAAATTTTATTATACTAAAATAATTAACTATAATTAAATGTCTTAACACTTTATGTGATTAAGTACATAAACATATAATTTTATATAATTAAGGTTGTTGTGGTAAACCCTAATAATTAATAACTAAAATCCAAAATTTTATTCACAATGAAAAATATAGACATAATAATTATGTGAATAAAAATTGATAACCTGATTCATATAGCAAAAATAAAATATGAATGAGCTATAAATTCATAAATTATTTAATTATGAACTTTGATCTTTAAAAGTTTTTCCTAAAAGTTTTATACAAATATAATTTCAATGTATAATTTATAAGACTATCACCTTTAGTTTAGTCGAGAGAGGCTTATCATGCGTCCTATATGGGCAAGGGATTGAGCCTCTACAATTGCATCACAAAGTGTTTTTTAATAGACAAACGATGTCATTTGGTAAAGGAGGTCTTCTTCAACCTTTAGTCAGTCGTAACAACCTGATACATGACCTGCCAGATACCAAACAAAACTAGATTAGGAAAATACCACAAAAACTAATTTTTTAAATGTGAAATACCCTAAAACACATAATCTAAGTTTTTTTTAACCTTTAATTAAAAAGAAAGCTTCCAAAAAACAACTCTAAAATGAAAATTTTTGAATTCAAAATTTTTCCAAAATTCAAAATTCTCCAAAAAAAAAAAAACAAGAGAGAGGTCGTTAACGCTTTGATGCCAAATAGAAGCCAATTCAACATATATTCAACAATAATGTATGTTATAATTATAAATAAACTGAATGCAACATAAATCTATGTTTTTGCTGGAAAAGTTTCAAATGTTGAGCATTTTTGTAGTTTTTCTAAGCTTTCATTCCTAAATTGATGGTGTGTTTTCAAAAGGGCATAATGAGCTTAAGGATCCAAAATTCTGAAAGTTTAAAAAATATTAATGTGCTTACATCAAGCACATTGACAATTACCACAAAATCATGAAATTATTATCTACTAATTACTGAACATCGGACCATTTATGGGTATTAAAACTACCTAAAATATGGAAAATATCTCATATGAACCCCTTATATTGATATTCATTGATAATATAATTGTATTAAGTTATTTGTTAAATGCAAAGTTTTTATTAGATCAAATTATTTTTATCATATAAACAAAATGTATTTGAATGAATTAGTTCGCACGGGAGAACGGTAATAAGAATGAAAATGAATATAATGAGTAATGATAATAGATATTATCATTATAATTATGATAGTGGTTGGTTTGTAAAAAATATTTAGAAATAAAAATTTACTATATTTTAATTAATTAATTAATAATAATATTAATGAATGAATGAATTATATTTTAATTAATTATATTGTAATTAATTAATTAATTATTATATTGTAAGTAATTAATTAATTACAATATAGTTAATTATATTATTTTAATTAATTAATTACAATATTTTAATTATTAAATGAATTATATTTTAATTAGTTATAATTTAATTAATTAATCAATAATAATATTTTAATTAATTATATTTTTAATTAATTAATTATATTTAATTAATTACTATTAAAAATATTTTTAAAAAGAGAGTCACTACTAAAAAATAAATTTCATTCCTTTATTAAAATGTAAGTTACGGAGGATTTCTTAGAAGTGAGATATCAAACCTTGCTTGCTGAACTCACAGCGATCCATTATGGACTGATCCTGGCTTGGTTGCATAGCTTTAGATGCATAGTTGTTGAATCGGATTCTAGCGATGCCATTAATCTGGTTATGGGCTCTTGTGAGAGATCGCATCCTTATTTGCACGTCATTGAGGATATCATAAGCTTGTTAACGCAAGCTTGGGACACATCTCTTGTTCGTATCCTTCGGGAGGATAACTAGTGCGCCGATCTCTTAGCCCGAAAGAGTGCCTTTCTTCCCCATCGTTGGTCTATTTAGGCAGCCCCTGATCCAAGACTGCGTCAATCACTGACGCTGGATGCGCCTTCTGTAACATTTTTCAGTCGTTAGGCCTTTGTCTTGTTTCCTTCTCACCCAAAAAAAAATAACTAACCACTCTGTTTTATTCTTTAACCATTAACTCTTTCCTCTTTCCTAAATTTATCAATCAAGTATCCATAAATTTATAAAAGATTTTTTTAATGATTACTAAGACAAATATCTCCCATTTCAATAACTTATTCATAATTCTCCCGATTCTTTTACGAAGGGAAAAAGTTTGAAAAGACAAGTTATGCATAAAGATCGATATTGGAGCAACATGTGGCCCGCTTTTTAGTTGCAAGTGCCTGACCTTTTACATGACTACCTCATATAAATACATTAAACTTCAATAATATTTATTTATAAGACCAAGAAAGAATCCATTTACAGCTACAAAAAAAAGTAGTTGGTCTCCTTGATTGTCGTCTAGTAAAGTTTGATATGAATCAGGTTATGTAATGTAGCCCTTGATGAAGTTGCTTCAAGAAGCATCATTATGTCAAAGCATTTGTGGTTTCTTTTCCTACATTGGAAGGAGTGAAATATTTTGTGATAAAATCTATCAAATCCTATTTCTATTCTTAATACTTGCGGCAAAATTAGGAAAAATAAACTCATATTTTGTCTTAATTAATCATTCAAATATAATGAAATTTTTTATGGGATAAAATTTATTATACTAAAATAATTAACTATAATTAAACCCTGATAATTAATCACTAAAATCCAAAATTTTATTCATAATGAAAATATAGACATAATAATTTTGTGAATAAAAAATGATAACCTGATCCATACAGCAAAAATAAAATATGAGTGTGCTATAAATTCATAAATTATTTAATTATGAACTTTGATCTTTAAAAGTTTTTCCTGAAAGTTTTATACAAATATAATTTCAAAGTGTAATTTATAAGAGCATCACCTTTAGTTTAGTTGATAGAGGCTTATCAAGAGGTTCCGGGTTCAATCTCTGTCTTTAGGAATGCAGCAAACTCCTGAGCCAGTGGCAACCTCCGTAAGGGATGTATCAGTACTGCGAAGGGGGATTAATCACTGGCTTCAACCCAGTAGACACCTTCTGAGAGATCAAAAAAAATTGTACCAAAAAAAAAGATAGAGGCTTATCATGCATCACAAAATGGTTTTTAATAGACAAACGACGTCTTTTGACAGAAGAGGTCTTCTTCAACCGTTAGTCGGTCATAACAACCTTGTACATGGCTCGTCAGATATCAAACAAAATTAGATCAAAAAATACCACAAAATTTAACTTTTAAAATGTGAAAAATACCCCACATAATCTAAGATTTTTTAAAAACCTTTAATCAAAAGAAAGCTTCCATAAAACAACTCTAAAATGCCAAATTTTGAATTCAAAAACTTTTTCAAAATTCAAAGTTCTCCTAAAAAGCGCAAGACAGAGGTCATTAATGTTTTGATACCAAATAGAAGCCAATTCAACATATATTCAACAATAATATATGTTATAATCATAAATAAATTGAATACAAAGAAATCGATGTGCCTCCTCCATTGATGCTTTTACTCGAAAAGTTTCAAATGTTCTGCATTTTTGTAGTTCTTCTAAGCTTTTATTTCTAAATTGATGGTGTGTTTTCGAAAGAGTCCGAAAGTCGTTGCTAAGTCAGCATCTTGTACTTGGTGAAAGAGAATCAGAATGTTCCGGGACAACATTTGATGATTT
>JANSVB020000436.1:628158-646259 GCA_025504935.2 Erythroxylum haughtii | reverse complement strand
AAAGAATGATTACCATTATTATTGATAGTAGTTGGTTTGTAAAAAATATTGAGAAATAAAAACTTATATTTTAGTTAATTAATTAATAATATTTTAATTGATTAATTACAATATATTAATTAATGAATGAATTATATTTTAATTAATTATATTGTAACTAATTAATTAATTACAATATTTTAATTAGTTATATTTCAATTAATTAATTTTTTTAGTAATTATAATGTAATTAATTAATTATAATATTTTAATTAATTATATTATAATTAATTAATTAGTTACAATATTTTAATTAATGAATGAATTATATTTTAATTAATTATAATGTAATTAATTAATAAATAATATTATTTTAATTAATTAATAAATTTTATTTTAATTAATAAATTTTATTTAATTAATTAGTATTAAAAAAATTAAAAAAAGAGTAACTACTAAGGAATGAGTTTCATTCCTTTACTAAATGGAGATTATGGAGGATTTTTCAAAAGTGAGATATTAAACTATTACCTTTATAATAATAATCAATAACCAACTACTTAATTTTATTCCTTCTTCTTAGACCCTTTTCTAAATAAATCAACCAACTATTCATAAATTCATAAATGATTTATTTAATGATTAGTGAGAGAAATACCTCCCATTTCAATAACTTATTCATAATTCTCCCAATTCTTTTATAAAGGGAAAAAGTTTGAAAAGAAAAGTTATGCCTAAGATCGATATTGGAAACAACATGTGCCCTACTTTTTAGTTGCAAGTGCCTGACCTTTTATATGACTACCTCATATAAACACATTGAACTTCAATAATATTTATTTATATGACCAAGAAAGAATCCATTTACAGCTACATAAAAAAGTAGTTGGTCTCCTTGATTGTCGTCTACTAAAGTTTAATATGAATCAGTTTATGTAATGTAGCCCTTGATGAAGTTGCTTCAAGAAGCATCATCATGTCAAAGCATTTGTGATTTCTTTTCCTACATTGGAAGGAGTAATGGTTCTGCCGAAGTTAATTCTTTTTATTTTAAGAAACAAAGGTATTAAAATGGGACCACGATCAAATGTTTCCAATTAAAAATTATTGGAAGCTCCACCATTGAACCATTACCTTAAGTACTTTTTATTGTATAAGGTAATTTAATGTTGCTTTCTATTTATGCACTACAATTCCTACGTGGTTGGGATAATTGAATTTTACAGTGATATCACTTTCTATTTTTGCACTGCACTACAATTCCTAGTTGGTTTCCATATTCCAGTGCATTGCCAGCACCAACCTGCCTTGTTCTTGCCAACTAATGATAGAAAAGAAAGTGAAGGCATGTGGAGATTGACTCGGATTTGCAATTTCCATGTAAAGAACACCACTTCTTATATTAGCTTAAACAAATTAATATTTTCCATGTGGGATTAGATTATTGATTTAATTTGCTAGTCACCTGTCAGTTATTATTGTATTGTACCTCATAATTAGCACATTTGGTACGTTGAGCCCCTCAAATCTCTGATCCACTAATTTTGGACCAATTCTGTGCCAACTTATCTCAGGCCATTAAGTTCTGTATTAAAAACCCATCTAATCAAATCAATCAATCTTCATTAAAAAGTAAACATGTTTTAATGCGAAATCCATCTTTTGCGGAAAGGGCACAGGCGAGGAAGGAATTCGGTGGATGTCATAGGGATAAGAACACCTTTACATGCTCTGATAATCAAGAATTAAAGATTCTAATTAATTCAGTGTCATCCCAGAGATTGCAATGCCAGAAAAGAGTCAAAAACAGCAAACCTTTGTTGTCTCTGCCACTACCAACCCACCCACTAACTTCTATAACAGTAAAAAAGCATGGTACCTTCCTTAGATAGACCAAAATGTATCTTTTACTTGCCTTCTAAAGAGAGAAGACGTACACTTAAATGCCCTGGAATTACAGCTTTAGAATAGAGATGAACTTGATGTTTGATAGGGGAGACATTTCTCTTGGCTTGACCTAAAGTTGAACTTGTCCGTTCGCATATGGTTAGTGCATGCTAATTTCTTCTTCAAACCCATTAAGCTGATGCTTCAGCAGTTTTTATTTTGGCTGCTTTTTCTTCATCGTGCTATAGTGGTTTCTGCAATGCTAGTATCTTTGAAGATGTCCTTGATCATGGATAATAAAAATGTTTCTTTAATGGCTTCATCTCCTTCTTTGAACTGTTCATATATGGGTTTCAAAGATATCAACACCAAACCATATAGCTTAAAATATTGTAGCCATTCATGATATGGCTTTTTCTTTTCTTGGAAGCCACTTTTTGAAGCTCTTTTGCTGCTAACAGTCTACATTTTCCATTTTATGATAACTTTATATGAAGTTTTTTTAACTGAGTTGGATTTCTTGTCTCTCAAATTAGTTTCAGTTTTTCGAGTGCTTTTCAGTTTGATTAATGGGAGTTTTTGAACTTTGAAAGTAGATACATAATAGTTTTTCAATGAATCAAACTGCCATCTTTTTGTATTTTGATGTTGAGGAGAAATCATTAGAAATGTGATGCGACCAAAACAGATGGAATACGATACCCCATATAAATTTGTCATCATTCTTTTTATATATTGCTTTGCCAGTCTTTGCCTAATGTGCATGCTTTTCTTTTTTATGAAAATTTTCCTTATATTGCCGGTCAATTCATCTGAGGCCTGCATAGAAGCAGAGGTTGCAAGTTCTGTCAAGTTGAACAGCTTTAATAAAGCATATGAATTATTATTGAGCCTCACTCATAGGCTTAAATTTTTGGGCTGAAGAGGTCTAAAGTTTAAATCATCTTACCCTATTTCACTTTATGAAACATTCAATGGAATCTCTCAAAACTTTAATCATTGAATGGTTTCTTGTCAAGCACTTGGTTTCTTCCTAATGGTTATCATTTTCTTTTAGCAATTTCATATGCTTCTTCTATGTTGACATTATTGTTAACCCATTTTTCAATTTAGATGTGTTTTTTTTTTCTTTGTATCAGGACAAGGATAACGAAACCAAGTTCCAGGTGATGTGAAGCACTCAACATAACACAACCTCGTCTCCAATCAGGTGGATTCACTTGGTCACTATTGATGTTCCTGGCTGATGTGGGACTAAAATGAGAGGCAGAATCTAAGTTTGTGCGACTGTTCCAATCTTTGATAGTTTTTGCAAGTGAGCAGGCTAACAAACAAGTTCGATCCTTCAGATGCTGGAATTCCCAATAGAGCAATTGTTCTTGGTAGTCATCGTATGATCCATTTATTGGCTGCATTTTATGATGTCCCCTAATTCTACAATAAGAGAACAAGAAATCAAATTCCAACAGCGCTGGGAGTTTAGAAGGGAATATGAGCTTGATTCATCAAGCAACGATACAAAATCAAGTGGGGATTCAGTTCTCAAGAAGCAAAAACTGATCTCTGAATTGGCTTACGTTGATAGTGATGAGATTAGTGATGGAAGTAAATTTCAGCAGGTACCCAACCATGATCCTGGTCCCTCACTTCAACCCAAACCCATGGAAGCAAAGAAAAAGAAAAGAAGAGGTCAAAAGGGTTTATCCGCTGATGATCAAATGGAAAGGAGCTCTCACATAAAAAATGAGAAGAAGAGAAAAATTACAACTGGTGGTTATGATCCTGATGCAATGGATGATCTTAAGATTTACATGGAATCTTTGATAGATGATATTAGAGTTGCCGGGGAGAACTTGTCAACATGGATGAGAGAGGAAATGCAAAAGCTGGTGCGAGATGGAACTGCTTCTGAGGCAAGAAAAGATAAAGTCAGATTACAGAAGCAAGGCAATCCTATGATGCATGACATGGGGATGAATACTCAAGCCCACCACGATAAAAGTTTTAATGAGTTTGCCAAAAAGCAGCAGCAAAACAAGCTAGAGGACAAATTTTGCATGCAGCATATAACTGATCTTGAAAGGGACCTTAAAGTCAATCACGAGAAGAGCTATAAGGAAAACATTCAACAACGTTCTGGAAGAAGCTTCAGATCCTCTAAAAGAGCTGGAGACATCAGGGCTCTATCTTTAAAAACCAAAAAAATGAGAGATCCTAGTGATGTTAATCTAGCATTTCAAGGAAAAGTTGATTACAACCAAGCAACAGTGCCCTTCAAGCCAACCGGGAAGGATGGAGAAGATAGATTGGCTTTATTCACTAACACAAATTCTGACCCTAGTCCTTCAAACCGTAATGTGAAAATGCATCAGCGAAAGAGCATAGTTCTGGGTATAAGAGCTCATAATTGCAATGTTGGAAATTCGGTAAAGTCTACTAGAGGTAGAAAGAAAGCTGATTTCAATGATTGCCGCCAATCACATGAAGATGAAACTAATCATGGTCAAGATGTTGGATGCATTACGTTAGCTGAGAAGAGCAAAGCAGAAAGGTTTGAGTTCTCTGTTGACCCTGATTCCTTACCTCAGGTTGCTTCTTCAATGTACCTAACACGACCCACAATTATGAGAAATCCCTCCACAAATCATGAACTTCGTGCTTCTTCATTTAACACTATGCAATCAACAGCTGTTGAGAATCACAAACTCGCCAATCCTGAGACACCAGCTCTAATTTTTGGCTCAAGCAGTTATTATCAGGGCATGTTGCTGCCCGAAGAAAGTACAAGTTCTGGAAGCAGTAGCCAGTTTAATCAAAACAGCAATTGGGCTTCATTCATAGGAAATGGCTTCCCTGTCCCTCTTCATCATGCTGCAAGTGGTGGTTTTAGTATTCTAAGCCAACTTGACTTGGAAAATCTAGCACGAGAAAACATTAATACTCTTGATGGACCTATAAGGCCTTTGGAAGGAAACAACTATTTACCAGAACAGTACAGTGCCAACAACTTCCCAAGCCATTCAAATTACAAGGCGAATAACAGAATACTGCCGTATCAAGATTGTTATCAATTCCCATAGTTAGATTGGAGCTGGAAAATGTGCAGGAATAAAAAATTACACTCAAGACACAGATGCATAGCCATACTTGCATCTTAAAACTGAGTCTAGGATCCTCTCATTTAAACTTTAGAGAAGCAATGATACTAGTGCTAAGTTGAGACGAGGTTTTATTGGCAAATCTCTACGGCTCTGAAGATGGAGGAGATTGTTTTTCTGTGGCATAACTGAAGTTGGGTATGCTCGTTTCACCTTGTATCAACCTTTTCCATTAAGGGGTATCGGAACTGAAGCTGAGTATGCTGATTTCACCTTGTATCAGCCATCTTCTGTATCCCTTGTTCAAGGCTTTGTGCCAACTAACATGTTCACTCGGTGCAGAAGAAAGTGAAGTCATGCTTGAGATATTCCCATTTGTTGAAGGATAAATAAACTATAATTTTGTTCTCTCTAGAATTGATGCGGGATTGATTAGATATGTTGTTCAAAGTTCCATGTGAAATAGAATTTTCTTTCAGAGAAAGAAAAGAAGAAAGGCAGTCCATATTCATGTTTTAACTAATTAAATTTTAATATTAAAGAAAAATATTAATTTTCCTAGATAACTTTGATGAGGGCCATTTCGTTTTTGTTTTTGTCTAACACATAATGTGCTTCATGTCCAAAGTGCACACACGTGGCATCAGTAAATATTTGTTCTACCAAAAAACAATTATGAAGATAATTGGCATTTGGATTTCTCCACCCATTATTACTTTTATTATATTCGCCGCAGTTATAATAAATCTGGTTTTCCCGCGGTTTCCATCTGTATCTTTTTCTCCTACGACACGGCGTCGTTTATAGACCTCCAAATCTTTTTCATAATTTATTTCTTTTTAATATATCTTAATTAGATTAAGAAAAATGAAAGCAAAACAAAACTATCTTTCTGTCTGCTGCTCGCCTCTTTCCCTCTCTGCTTTAAGCCTTGGTTTTGCAGAGCAAGAGACGGGTAAAGTGGAGTCCCATGGATTTGCAAAACCTCGGGCTGGTAATCACCATATCAGCTGTGATCTTACTGTTCTGTAACCCATCTACTGTCACGGCTGGGGACATAGTTCATGACGACGATTCAGCTCCAAAGAAGCCTGGCTGTGAAAACGATTTCGTTCTGGTATCACCATATGCTCATTTTCTCTTCCAACCTTTTTATTTTTCTGTTTTCTCAACTGGGTCTTGGTTTTTTTTTCCTGTTTTTGTTGCTTCGTTTTCTGCAAATAATGATGTCTTTGATCTGAAATCATGGTATGGTGTATGTTAGCTGAGTCAACTGGAACTTATGTTTGAGTTCCTTTTTCATTTTTTGGAGCTTCTGTGTTATCTATAAGTGAATCGTGGTTTCCCTTAAGAACAGACCTGGTAAGTTGCTGAATTTTTTGGGTTAATTATGTTTTCAATCATTGGGATTATATAGATTCTAAATTGGGTCATCCTGCAAAGTTTCTTGACATCTTTCAAAATTGATCAATTTGTTTCCAGATTTTATTTTGGCCTGTTAGTTTGTCAACTTGTGTGTGGTTGGTTGAATGTGCAATTGCTATATGTTTGACATTGGGAAAGTGCAAGAGTAAATGCAAGCAATTATGAAGGTCGAGTTTCAATGGTTGGCTGTAACTGAGAGTGGCATTTTGATTGCATACTGGGCTTTCAATTTAGTTTTGCACAAAATTGAAGACAATGCTTGTTTTTGTCACTAAATTGACTGAAAATTTGTGCAAAGCCATTGATATAAATCAATTTGGCTCAGGGATTCAAATTTGTTTTTGTAATTAATCTTGTGACTGATATTTGATAGGTAAAAGTTCAAACTTGGGTCAATGGAATAGAAGATGTTGAATTTGTAGGTGTGGGTGCCAGATTTGGTCCTCGTATTGTGTCAAAGGAGAAAAATGCAAATCAAACTCGGCTTACGCTTTCAAATCCTCGAGATTGTTGCACCCCATCTAAGAATAAGGTTCCACTTTTTGCCATTTCCTTTTCCCTTAGAAACCTGAGGTTTTCCATTATATGAGTTTTTAGTTGTGCACTGTCAAATGTTTATTCATACGCTCTGAAATCAGTGTATTTGTCTCTTAGCTTGCTAAAGAGGTCCTCATGGTTGAACGAGGCAACTGCAAGTTTACAGAAAAAGCAAATAATGCAGAGGCTGCTGGTGCTTCAGCTATCCTCATTATCAATAATCAAAGAGGTAATCAGCATGTTATGTCCCTCTTGGCTGAATTGTTAGTGTGGGGTCTGGTGGAGAGAGCTCAGAAGAGTTGATTTCTCTTTTGGCTCCAAATGTTCTTCACACTATCACCCTTGGACTAAATTGTAAATGCTTTTGTCCCCTTTTTTTCCTCTGGTCCAAAGCAGTAAATTTCCATTGACCCTCCTGTTATGATACCAACAAAATAGGGTCTTCTCCGTTCTCTCAAAACTCCAGTCGTATGGAAATTGAACCTGGCTAAGTTCTCTGATCTTGTTTCCTTTGACAATCATATCGTGGACAATTTTGTCATATCTCATAAGTGATAAATACAATTTTCAGAAGACTGTTATGAAAAATTCACCAGAAATTTGTCATCCATAATTGTATGATTGTGATTATGGATATTTTGAAAGATCGAAGAAACGGCGAGGAGATTGAAGTTAGCGTAAATATCGTGTGAATGGTTGGGAATATAATGGTTTGAATGGAATGAAATACTTTAGTATATTTATTGTGATGATCTTAAAATCATGATTGTTTTTATTTTGACTATGAAAACATTGGGACTCAGGATCTTGACTTCAGATTTGTGTATTTGGCATTACAAAGGAATTGATCTTGAATTCCCTGTCGAGTTTGTCCATTATGGCATTATACTGTTGTAACTTTGCCATTATCACTAAGTTTGCTACAATATCGATTTACAGAACTTTACAAGATGGTTTGTGATCCGGACGAAACTGATTTGGACATAAAAATACCTGCGGTTATGCTTCCTCAAGATGCTGGTGCAAGCTTGGAGAAAATGTTGTTGAATAATACATCAGGTAAACTTCTGTTAGACTTGTTATTTGATAAAAACCATGCTGGTCATTTTATTCTCAAGCATAATATGTTCTTTGTTTTTCTTAATCTTTTCTTGATGTGCCAATCTTTTTCCTTTTGATTCTCAGCATTATACAGGTATCTGTTTATTCTGCAGGAGAGTAGCTAATTATTTTTTCAATCTTTCTGCAGTATCTGTGCAGTTATATTCTCCTCGGCGACCACTGGTTGATATAGCAGAAGTCTTTTTGTGGTTAATGGCAGTTGGCACTATCCTTTGTGCCTCATTCTGGTCTGCATGGAGTGCCAAAGAGGCAGCTATTGAGCAGGACAAATTTTTAAAGGTTTCTTTTCACCATTTTTAAGTAGGGAAGTTTAGTAGGACTTTATTTTGTGAACTCTAGGTGTTCACTATGGGACTTATTCTTGCTGGTTTCTTTTCTCCTTCTGCTTGTCTTCTTCATGTAGGATGCTGTGGATGAAATTCCAGATACTAAAGCATTAGGAGTGAGCAGTATCGTAGACATTAACACAATATCAGCTGTCCTCTTTGTTGTCATAGCTTCGTGCTTCTTGGTCGTGATATACAAACTCATGTCATACTGGTTCATTGAGCTTTTGGTGGTTCTTTTTTGTATAGGTGGTGTTGAGGTATGTGATTTGGTTTCTTCCCTAAATGTCATATTTGGCATTGGAACACAAATATTTCAAATAAATTTCCTTTGCCCTTTTCTCATGCATGCCCATGTTAAAACTTATGCAAACTGATGTTGAAGTATTTGTCGTCCAAGTATGCTTAAGTTTTCCTTAGTTCTTCATTAGCTTTTGTTTAATATTTTGCTTTGTAAGAGCTGATTAACTTCATCCTCTCATGACTTGCAGGGCCTACAAACTTGCCTTGTTGCATTATTATCAAGGTAGAAATCTGGATGGGTGTGTTTCTGCATCTAATGATTGACATTTGTATCTTTGAGTTAGATCTTGATTAGATATTTTATGTGTCTATCACACTAGATAAGGGCCTTGTGGGGATGCAAACTTGCCTCGTTATCAAGGAAGAATGTGTCAGTGTGTTTTTAGCAGCTAATGATGAATTTTTGTTTGTAACTTTTGTGATCTTGGTTTGAAATATATGTGTCTATCACACTAGATAAGGCAGATTAGCATTCTGTTTGAATTGGAGGATGTGGACAGGAGAATGTGGATGCAAACTGAAGCATTGTAACATAGTGTAGAGCAAGAGATGAATGTTTCTTTGAAATGATATTTTCTGACATCAATTTAAGCCTACCATATGTTGTAAACTTTTAGAATTAGGTGTCATATCTTCTATTCATTTTCATTTTAACATAAGAGAAAGATTATGATGATTGTTGTATTGGTTCTCAAATGTGTCTATGCCTTTTGTGAGTTTTTTATTGGCATGTTCTGAAATTTTTTACAGGCTGAGTTTGAAGCTTTTTAATGCTTGATTTGAGGAAAAACCATTATCAATTGATATTGTCTCAATAAAAGCAAATGTATGCTGTCTTGGAAAGAAGATAAACAATCCATCAAACATCCAATGTGGACAACTGATTGGAAAATCCGCCAACTTATATAGAAAACATTTGGACTGGTAGGAAATAGCATCCAGTAGTAATTCATTAAGGTATTATATTTGCATGTTATTTTCTTCTTGCCTGCTTTAAAGCTGATCAATCCTCTTGTGATAGACTAGAATACTGCAAATTCTAGAAGTCAATTATCTTATGGTAGAAAAACTAAAATCATGAATATTTTCAGGTGGTTCAAGAATGCTGGAGAATCATATATCAAAGTCCCTTTCTTTGGAGCTCTCTCATACCTAACTTTGGCAGTTTCTCCTTTCTGCATAGCATTTGCTGTTGTATGGGCTGTTTACCGTGACGTCTCCTTTGCGTGGATAGGTCAAGATATACTTGTAAGGACATATAGATAAACAATGTTTTCTTATCAATTCTCATTTATGCACAAAAATTCTGCACATGGTCTATGTTCCTAGACATAAGATCCTCCTCCCCCACCCACACTCTGTCGTTGTCTAATGGTCAAAACTGGTTTCTTTTCTACTATTGCATCGGGTCCGTCTCATATGAAGATAAAGGTTTTGAATTGCAGCCGACAATATTGCAATTACAGGCTGGACCGCAATTTGCCCTAACTACGTCCGCATTACTCATGATTGTGTCTGTGTTATTTGCAATTGAGCCTGCAAAGACCATGATTGCTCCAATTGCCATAACCGTGACCGTGTTACTTGCAATTGTGCCCGCATTATCCATGATTACTTAAATTGTTAGCAACTGTAGTATAATTCACAATCTACAACTTAAAACCTCTTGCTTATAGCCATACAATTTTCACTTTGCTCAATAAAATACTCTCATTCTTCTAATGGAGGAACTGTATGTCTGCTCAATAAAATACAATTATATTATGTGAAATTTGTTTTACTCTTTGACTAATATTCTGTTATCCTCCTATATGTTCTGGAATCAGGGAATTGCACTTATTATCACTGTTCTACAAATTGTCCACGTGCCTAACCTAAAGGTACTGGGCTCTGGTCCTATGTCGAGTTTGTTTAATGAAGTATTACTATTGAAAGCACTGACCTCTTATTTTGTTAGGGATGTAAAATAGAAGATTGCATGAATAGTTAAGTTTTTATTAGTTTGAATAGTCAACCTTCATGACCATTAGACATCACTGTGAAATTAGGTGTCATTTAGAAATTATCCTTAGGTGGAGCAGCATACTTGAAGATTTTGCCAATATTAAACTACAATCTGCTGCAGCTGCAGACACCACAGGAACTTGTTTTACAAAAATGGCTAAATATTAGGCGATGTGATTTATCTGTGACATTGATTCTTGATAGTGACTGCATTTTCTAATTAATGGGAACTGACAATATTTTGATCTATTATTAATTTGATTTTCCACTTGTTTGCCTTGTATTCTAGTTTTTGTTGTGGAAATTTGTGGTGTATACCGGAAATAGTCTTATCAGCTCTCTTGTTTTATGTTCCTTGCACTATGGAAATTTTTATGTTGTATCCTTTCTGGGGATTTAATCTATTTACATCGAAACACTGTGTTGTCGTAATTGAAATAACATCATATCTAGGTAACTGCAGCTTTGTTTTACTGGTTACTTTTTGTAGTCTTGTCATACTGGTTCTAGCAGATAAGTACTACTAAATATTGAGATATGGATAGACCAGACTCTGACATTCCTAACTAAATATTGAGATATGGATAGACCAGACTCTGATATTCCTATCCTTACTGCTTGATTGACTGATTCAGAATAATTGTTAAATCAGGTGGGAACGGTTCTTCTCAGTTGTGCATTCTTGTATGATATCTTTTGGGTGTTTGTTTCAAAGAAGTTGTTCAAAGAAAGTGTAATGATTGTGGTAAGTAATCCCGATATTATAGTATCTTTCACGAGTATTTTCAAGCTTCAACTCTCTTTCTATGAAAGGATGAAGAATGGCTATAATTGATTATGCCTTTCGATGTAGGTGGCTCGTGGTGATAAAAGTGGAGAGGATGGTATCCCCATGCTGTTAAAGATTCCTCGCATGTTTGATCCTTGGGGTGGCTATAGTATCATTGGATTTGGCGACATCCTTTTGCCTGGACTACTAATAGCATTCTCACTAAGGTTTATTACTTGTTTTACAAGAATTCAGTTTCTAGCTTGGTTTTGAGCATGCAACTTTGCTAACATCCTCAAATTTCACTACCCTTTCCCCAAGCATTTAGCTGGGGGCTCTTAATTTTTTTTGTTTCAATTACTTCACATGAGGCCAAAACTGTTGATTTGCAAATGTGATTGTTAGCCTTAAATTTGCCAACGTAATATACATTTCGTCACCTTTCAGAAAATGCTACTGTACCCCAAGATGGTCCGTTTTTCTCCTAATCTAAAGCAATATCCTTAGATGCCTTCTTTCATCTTCAATAAGGTCAAGAAAGAGTGAGAATATGCCCCCAATAGTTGGTCTATTTCTAAGCTTTTATGAAGTCCATAAATGTGCATAAGGAACCGATAAGGATTCTTCACTGTTTCTCTCCCATTTATCAATTCATCAAGATAAGTGCGAGATGAACTGATCCTATTTAACATATTTCTTCATTCCTGAAAAAGAGGAATCCTGCATATGTGCAGACAAAGTAAATGTTGGTGTAATATTTTCATCTTCAATTGGATGGATTATGATGCAATCTACTTTGGATATGTGATTTCACTCAAGTTCTCTTTTTGGTGAGAGCCCATCAGCTGTAAAGGCAATTTGTCACTATTGCAGGTATGACTGGTTGACAAGTAAGAGTGTTCGGGCTGGATACTTCTTATGGGCAATGTTTGCTTATGGATTAGGTACAAAATAATTATCTAATCTTTCTCGTTTCGTCACTTTATGGAGGGAGTGAAATAACACTTATGTTATAATATTTGTATATTTGGGCCTTGGAAATTGCGTTCATTTTGTTGACCAACATATTTGCTTTTGTGTTTTTGAAATCCCCGTCAGGTCTTCTAATCACATATGTGGCACTGAACTTGATGGACGGACATGGCCAACCTGCGTTGCTCTATATTGTCCCTTTCACTCTTGGTAATTCTTTCAGAAAAATTGGGAAAAAAGTCATATGAGAGCTTTATCTTCTATCTGAGAAAAGTCAAGTATTCATGTATTAACGCATGATGCAGGAACATTTCTGACATTGGGAAGAAAGAGAGGTGACCTCAAGATATTATGGACACAAGGGGTACCGGGAAGGCCTTGTCCTCATGGCTATCTTCAACAAAATCAAGAATTAGATCAGACAAGTGAGAAATCTTGCAAGTATTGATCTAGTGTTTGTAATACTCACAATCTTGTATGCATTCTTCATCACCTTAAGATAAGTTAACATAGGCTTGGTGTAAATTAGAAAGTGTGCATTGTTCTCCAAAACAAACATCTCTGTATCAGGTACTTTGTATTATAGACCATGTCTAAAGTCTAAACTCCCCTTTCAACAATGTTTGTGACTTCCAACTTACCTCAGTGGCTTCTTGCTTTAAAACCTTACAGTCCGAAGTGAGACTTGTGTCTGGATTTTTGATGGTCCGACTGCTCCTATACCTATTAAAACTAGGACAAAAGTTTGCGTTAATAACTTGAGAAGTATGATGGATAGAACTAAATAGCAAGCTTTTGCACAGAAAGCACAAGCAATTGGAGTTCAAAACTTTTAACGTATAAGATTCCCATCCCGTGATTGATACTGATGATTCGAATTTAGACTTAAAAAGTGATCTTAGCAGAAAAACAAGATGATAACAACAATAATTTAAGTATACAAGACTTTTAGCTTTGTAATAGTTGGGGAGAGTGGGGAAGGGGAGGGGTATTAATCATATACAACTTTTTTTTTGGTATCTTACAAAGAGATTGTTTTTATGACTCAAACTTTTGATTGTTTAGTTACAAAAGAGTAGAAAAATAAGATAGTATAATAATTAAGGATAGTGATGAGTTGGGTTGAGCTAAATTTGAACTATATGACTTGAAGCTATTTTTTGACCCAATTTTAGCTCAAAATTCAGTTAAGTTTGAATTATTTTGCCTAAATTTGAACCTGATCAAGCTTTGATAGCTTGAAATTTAATTAAGTCAAATTAGACTAAAATTATTAAAAAAATTATTTTTATAAATAAGTTAGTTATTTCCATGAACTTGTTTGGTATTCCACAAACTTAAACAATTTGATGATGGATAATTCACAAATAAAGTGCATTTTATCACATACTTGGATAGCTAGAGCATTATGAATAGAGTAAACGATGAAATTATAACTCAAAAACTTGAACCACAACACGTTACCCAAGAATGAAAAATATGTGATCATGAGCTTAGCCAAGAGAGTAATGAAAATGGAACAGAAGGTGGCATCGACATGTTAAAAACTACGTAGCGTTCTTAATATTTTATAGATCCTGAAAAAGATAAAAAGTTTCTATTTTTGTTTATTTTTGAATCGTTATCTAAAATAAAAATAAATAAAATATAGGTCATTTTTGTTGTTTTTTATAAGATTAAAAATAAGTTTTATTTTATTTTATTTTATTTTTATAAAAAATAAGCCCTACTTTATCATTTATAAAAATAAGCCTTAAATAAGTACCCATATTGCCCTTCCCTTAGGGCAGCCCCTGTATGTTGATGACCATTCGAAGAACTTAAAGCAAGAAAGACTCGTCAAGTCGGAGATACAATTAAGATAGCATGCCGCTATGGCGATGGTCATTGTGAAAGATCTCAAAGACTTTAATCCGAAGGTGAGACTTCCTACGTTTTAACCGTTAATAAAAGTAGACAACACATATTATGATGTATCACTGCGCCACCATAGAAGTTGTGTGTATAGAAGCTGAGATGATCACAAGCTATATAGCATATAGACACATAAGAAATGAACTACATGAAAATTTATAACCAAGTTAAGGCTAGCCAAGAATGGGTATCACATAACGCCTTCATATAACTTTCAACCTGTGGTCATAGTGTGTGTTAGGTTTCCTTGCAATATCAACTTTTCTAATCTTACATAAGACCCTTTGATAGGTGATCTCTGAGCTAGTGTGAGCTCCCTTGAAGATCCTTTGATTTTTTGCCAATCGGATGATATATACTATTGCACCTTGATGTATGCCAGAGATAAATTATTGTTAGCACTATTTCCATAGTATAATGCTCGTGTCTTGGATGATTTTGAAATATTAGTGTTTAATTTAAGAAGTTTTGTTATTTTAGGCCATATTTTTTCCCATACAAGGAAAAGAAGTGAAGTTAGAGAATAACTGGAGTGAAATGGAACAATTTTGGAAGATTTGGAAAAGAACAACATAACATGTAGTTTACGCATTCCTAAGTTGAGGGCCATGTATAGATGTGATTGTTGCTATTTCACCAGCGTACCCTACATGCCCTGCATTATCCCTTCAGATGAAAAACAGGGTGACGCACATGATAAGAAATTTATAAAATACACAACCACTACACGGACCTATGTAGCTCATTAAAAGTTAGGATTTCAAATTTTTAACAAGGAAGAGAGGCAAGAAAGAAAAGTTTTGGCTAGGGAAAAAATTTGAAGTTATTTTGCACTAATCTTGATCAAAAATTCACCATTCCTTGGAGATAGAGGAAGATGTCAATAATTCTTTAGAGTTTTTAAAATTCAAGAACATGATTTCTTTATTGTTTTAATCTTGATGTTCTTTGTGTGATTGTGAACTAATTTAGATATAGATTTAGGGAGGAAACCTACGTGATATACTTTAATTCATTCTTTGAATAATGAAATTCTAGTTTTCTTATTATATATTCATACTTTTATATGGATTGAATGGATAGAGCAAAAGTAGAAGATTTAATATATGATTCATGCATTAAGATTTGTGAGATGAGATGTAAGTTTGTGTCAGAATAAAGAGGGTAAGTGGAAGCTATTTGAGAAAGAGTCAAATTTTTTTTTCATAGGATAGAGTAAAAAATATCAAGAAGAGCATTCATAGAATGAATTAAACCATTTTTAGGTTATCTAGATTCGAAAGAGAATTTAGGTGACTAACCTCTAGCTCAGGACTATATATCTCAAAAGATAGCATAGTATAAGTTATGAACTCTTATTAGTGCAAGATATATAATAATTCATTAATTGAAATTGAAAGTGAATATAATAAAGGTCTAGGGGAACCTGAACTAAATCTAACAAATGCATAGCTTGGCATATTCTTAATCATTGTTTCATATTAGTAATTATATTTGTTATTTATTTTATTTTCTTTACTAATTTATGTATAAAGGTGATCTAACTTGTTAAGTTTGTGGGTAGTGGGTATTTAATTGAAAATGCTTAGATTGACCCGTACTCGCTAATACTAGCTATAACCACAAATGCATTTGTGGTAAAATAATATAATAATTTTTTATGTCATTGTTAGGGATTGAGTTTCACTATTTGTAAACATGTAAATTGACTAGACTAGATTTTTTTATTTAATTTTGTCTTATTTTTTAGTTTTATTATTTACTTATTGAATAATATTTTCTTTCTTTCTTATAGATTATCTCTTATATATGCATTTCCAACGATAAGGGAAATCTTGTAAATGTAGACCCTAATCTCAAGAGAACATTG
Source organism: Erythroxylum haughtii (assembly GCA_025504935.2). Classification (NCBI taxonomy): domain Eukaryota; kingdom Viridiplantae; phylum Streptophyta; class Magnoliopsida; order Malpighiales; family Erythroxylaceae; genus Erythroxylum; species Erythroxylum haughtii. The sequence goes on along the minus strand of JANSVB020000436.1, from coordinate 630,053 downwards.
CATATAAGAGGACTTCAGGACTAAGGAAAGAAGGATGACCATGACGAATATAAGGTCAGAATTGAAGCTGATGAATTAAAGATGACTATAAAGAATATAAGATCACTAAAGGACCTTGTTGTGTCGAATTCCTAGAGCATTAGCTAAGGCATTGGGAGGCCCAACATCGAAGCTTCGAACTTTGAACTAAAACCCTTCCTATTTTTTGTAGTCCAGTAAAGTTGGTTTGGAAGCTCTCCATATAAATAACCCAAGGTTAGTTTGATCAAGCAGTGGCTTAAGGCAGCTCAGGATAGAATGAAGAGTTATGCAGATGCTCACAGGAAGGAGATGGAGTATGCAGTTGGTGACAAAGTATTCCTGAAGACGTCTCCATGGAAGGGAGTCATGAGGTTTGGCAAAAAGGGCAAGTTAAGTCCTCGGTATGTGGGTCCGTATGAGATTCTAGAGAGGATCGGGCCGTTAGCTTACAGGTTGGCATTGCCTCCAGAGTTGTCTCAGATCCATGATGTTTTTCATGTTTCCATGTTGAGAAGGTACAGATCAGATCCTTCTCACATTATTCAGACCTCAGAGGTTCAGCTGAGTGATGATCTGAGCTATGAGGAGATGCCAGTGGCAATTCTGGATAGCAAGCAGAAAGTTCTCAGGAACAAGACAATTCAGCTAGTTAAAGTCCTTTGGAGGAATCATGCAGTTGAAGAGGCGACGTGGGAACCTTTGGATGCAATGAAGGAGAAGTATCCACACCTCTTCAATGAATCAGGTAAGAATTTCGAGGACGAAATTTCTTAAGGGGGGGAGAAATGTTAGCCCCAATTTTTTTTTTAAAAATTAAGCATGATTAGCTTAATTAAGCAAGTTAAGTTAGCATAATTAACTTGGTATTAATTAGCATATGAGTTAGCATTAAAGATGTTAGGTAGTGAGTTAATGGAATTAGATGAGATAGTTGGGCTTTAATGAGGTAGGAAAAGAAAAGAGTATAAAGTGGGCCTAAAAGATAGATGGGCTTGAGTAGGAAAGTTAAAGAAGAAGTAAGAAGGAAAGAAGAAGAAAGGAGTGGGCTTAGGGCCTTTGGGCTTAAGTCAAATGAGGAAGGAGTATAAAAGGATAAAGAAAGAGTAGGTTTTTAGAGGAAAGAAGAGTGACTAACGAAAATTGAGAGAGGGAGAGGTGATTTTCGGTGGTGGAGGAGAGAAGAGGAGAAAAAGAAGAGCTTTGGTCTAGGGTTTGATTTTCCAAGAGTTCTAGCAAGTGTTTGAAGAAAGTTCAAGGAGAAAAAGTGTGGAGGAAGGCTAGAGCTTCACATTGAACCAAGAAATCACTTGGTTAAGTCAAGATTCAAGGTAAGCTTCTTGATTCAATGTTAGTTTTTAGTTGGGTTATGGTGTAGGAAGCTTAGAAATAAAGTGGGTATAGTGATTTCTAAGTTAATTTCATGTTAGAAGTTATGTAGAGTTTCAATTGAAGCTATATTGAAATGGGTTTCTACTTTCTCTTGAAGAAGAGCAAGAGAGAGGAGGAGAGCAAGGGGAAGAGCACTCCTAGACAAGCTTAAGCAAGGATATAAGGTGGGTTTCACTTTTATCTTTATGTTAGTAAGTATTGAATGCTAATATAACTAATGAAATTAATGTTTCCAACTACTTTGAGAATGAGCATTAATTGTGTATTGAGTTATTGACATTGTTTGAGAATGAGCATTGATTGTCTATGATTGTCATTAAATGAGAATTTTAGCAGTACATGATATTGCGTGAACTTGCCATGAATTAAATGAGCATGAATGATAGTGACAGCATGAAATGTGCTTTAAGCATAATCAGCTTTATGGATGCATGAAAATCCATTTTCAGAAAATCAGTCAGTGGACAAGACAAGTCCAGTTTTTA
>JANSVB020000436.1:569871-585378 GCA_025504935.2 Erythroxylum haughtii | reverse complement strand
CTTTAGGGCACAATTGAACAGTACCGTCCATGTGCAAGTCGACTTACCCATGTACAAGTCGACTTATACACTAACAAGAACAATTTATTAAATATTACAACCAAATCATCAATATACTATCAAAATGATAGAAAAATTATGCGGTTTATAATATTTTAATAAAATTTCTTCACTATATTAAGCATCCTACTAAGTAGTAATTATCGACAGGATAATTAATTACCCATATGGATCTCAACGTTATTTTAGAAGAAAACACAAAATTTTAAACATACATTAATATTTAAAAAAATTCTCATCATAAATTGTTTCACATGCTCAATTCAACGACAGGTAACAATAAGCATTTACTATTGTCAACAAATAATTATGTTTATGCCATAATAAGATTAAACAATTAGAATTATCAAATAAAAAATTACTAACTAGTCTTGTGCATCAACATATGAAAAAATAGAATTAAAAATGGAGGAAAAAATAAAAAATTTTCTAAAAAGGACCTTGCATTGGCATTGTTAAATTTTTTTTGAATTTTTTAAATATATATATTAGATTAACAAATGTGTCGTCCTTGTGTGTGGGTCAGCGAGTCGACCTAACTTCTCCAGACTTTTTTTTCTGGCGGTTTTAAAGACGTTTTCTTCCATTTTCATGCTCTATGGATTTCCCATATCCATTTCAGCGAAAAGTGCTCCAAAATGTGAAAATATCAACCCCACTTCGGCTATTGACAAAAATACGAAACTTTTCAAAATTTAAACCCAAAAATTGTTATTCATTTGTCCAAAACAAAGGTAAAAGGGCAACAACAACAACCAACAACAATTTTTACACCTCAATGCATCATTTCTAAGTTATTTATGTAAAAAAAAATGATTAAAAAAATATTTTTGTACCAAAAACGAGCCCTAAAATCAAATAACCATAGAGCTCTTATACTAATTGTTATTCAAGGATGCATTCATCAACAATCACAAAATCAAGATCTACATTCTATTTAAAGCATTAACAACACAGTAAGATTAAAATACCTCCAATACTTAGCATAGAGTCTTGGAGTATTCTTTCCATCTTAAACACCACAACTTATCAAAATCAGTAACACCTTCTGCAAGAGAAGCTAATGGTAAAAAACTAATATTATGTTTTCACACCAACACACTATATGTATACAATCTCACCATATGTTATATTTTATAACATATTCTACCCTAAGGGGTGGAAAAAGAATAATTATATCATTTCAAGAATATTATCAAATTAATAAATTATTAATCATCTTATTACGGTTATTAAATATATATTAGGTAATTTAATTAATAGTCATACGTACCACGTAAATATTGCGATTATATTAGTCCCCTAATTTCTAACATATTTACCATATTCATATATGAATATGTCGCCGCACTCCGCCAGCCCGTTACCACTACCTAATCCTACTGGACAGGAGTAGCTTCAAAAGTAGTTCTAATTTGACTTGAAGAATCTTTTATAATTTTTACAAAAACCATATTGAGAGTGTTGATTTGGACGGACGTCACTTTCGACGTCAAAGGAGATTTTGATTGCATTGCGGGACTCCATTTTATTTTCAACGTCCACTACGCTTCCTTTTGGCTGTACGCTGAGTGTAAAGCCACCCTCAAACTCGTAGATTGCTACAACTTACTGTTCTTTGGTTAACCATAGCCTTAGTGAGCCAGTGACTGCCAAATTGTTATTTTCGGAACGAATAAGAAGAAGATGTGGATTTTTGGGTGGAAAGGGCCTTCTGGGTTTTCTGCTTCTTCCACAGCTGAGCAAGTTACTCATGGAATTGATGGAAATGGCCTCACTGCCATCGTTACAGGTTGTTTTTCTTTGTCTTTAAATCCGGGATCATTATGTCTTGCACTTCTTTGTCGTCTTTATTTATTGTGATTAATCTCGCTTGCTGTTTGGATGCTGCGAAAACAAAAGATTGCTGAATCTTGTATCTCTTGGATCGTATAACCTCGACGGTTGTTTCTGCGTTATGATTAGTTCTTGAGGCTTTGTTTTCGTGTCCTTAATATGACAGGTTTTTACATCGGTTTGTTTACTATAACACGCTATACTCTACTTCTGCAGTTTGGTCACGGTTTTATGATTTCCAATCTAAAGATCGATTAGTAAGCAGGTTATCTTCTATTGGTTTTTCCCAGTATTTTTCTGGTGATGCCTGAATTCTTTCTTTCAGTCACTGATGACTTGTTTTTGACAAAGTCTTGAGTATAAATATATTAAGAGATAAACTGAAGAAATTCTAGTTGGAAATTCTTTCGAATAGGATTTGCCAACCTTTTTTTTTCCTTTTTGGGAAAACCTAAAGGATTCCACCATAATTTCAACTTTATGGAGGAGGATACCTTCTAAATGTTTTTTCTCGTAGAACCACAAGGACCAATGGTTAATGAACTTGTATTTTATTGCTCTCATTTTTATTCCAGCTATACTTCAGTAATTTGTGACGACTCTTAATTTTTCATAAGATTTATATTAAGAATATGAAATCTTATCGTCAGTTTTACAAGATTTACCATAATGAGAGTTTCATTTCAGCAGTTTATGTTTGTCTCCCTAGAATTTGCTATTTTTGTGGTCTTCATCAGATTTTGTGTTGCACTCTCTTTTTATTTCTCCATCCACTAAACTGTCAAGCATCAGGCTCATCATATTATGCTTATAGGAGTAAATAAATGTATTTCTTCTTTTGTTAATTTCAGGAGCATCAAGTGGTATTGGCCTGGAGACAGCGCGTGTTTTTGCTTTACGTGGTGTTCATGTAGTGATGGCAGTGAGAAATATGGATGCTGGTAGCAATGCTAAGGAAGCAATAATGAAGGAAATTCCCTCTGCTAAGATTGATGTCATGCACTTAGATCTAAGTTCAATCGATTCTGTTAGGAAGTTTGCATCTGAGTATATTTCCTTGGGCCTTCCTCTGAATCTCCTCATGTAAGCAATTTGATATCATTCTCTATTTTTATGTATACAACAGTGTAAATAATCATGCTTGTGCTTATTGTTTGTCCTTATATATTGTGCTGTGATATGGAACTTGCTTTATAGCCACCCTGATTAACTTCATTCCACTGTAACCTTTTACATCTACGTTGGGATAATGCTGTAGTAAGAGTTGATGTTGTGAATTTGTTTTGGCAGTAACAATGCAGGCATTATGGCAACTCCTTTCATGCTTTCCCAAGACAAAATAGAAATGCAGTTTGCAACCAATCATGTAGGTATGAACATAGCCTTATATTCATTACATTTCCCTGGCAGTCGTTTTATTTTTTTTATTTTTAAGGTTTATTTGCTATGATAACAAAAGATGGGATTTTCTTGCAATCAAAGGAGTATTGTAGAGCTGAGTTTAATCACGTATGGTGGAAATTGTTCATTGTTACTGAATGATAATTATGACCATATGCAAAAAGATTTATCTTTCATTTGTACTGGCGGTGAGAGATCAATCTTTCTTCCATCTTCATTGCTTGTAAAAACCTTTGACTGAAGAAAGATTGATTTATCTATGGAACAAAAAATAAAGAAAGATTGATTTATCTATGGAACCAAAAATAAATCTCATATAGCTTAGTTTCATTCTCCTTTTTCTCTCTATGAAAAATCTTCATAAATATATGACTGCAAATTCATCATTGTTCAAATGAACCACAATGTACTCATGTAAGAGCAAATGGCCTGACGCAAACTTGATTCTGTAATTAAATTGCAGGTCATTTTCTTCTAACAAACCTTTTGCTGAATGCCATGAAAAACACAGCTCGTGAAAGCAAGAAAGAGGGGAGGATTGTTAATGTATCATCTGAGGGTCATAGATTTGCATATCGTGAAGGAATTTGCTTTGATAAGATCAATGATGAGTCACGGTAATCATGCTGTAACACATGAAACATAACTTGTCTGGGAATTGTTCATGGTTTAACGATGCCTGCATATCTTGCACATCTTATATTATAGGTACAACAGCCTATTTGCATATGGACAATCAAAGCTTGCCAACATATTGCATGCAAATGAGCTTGCAAAGAGCTTAAAGGTACTTAAAGAGTTTCCATTCTTTATACTTCAGATAGCTGTTCCACTGCCATTATTTTTCTGTTATGTTTGAAAGTTATCAAGGAAATTCAGATTGTCTAAAACCTTATTTATTTTCATAGATGTGAATGAAATGATATTCTACATCTGGATGCAATGGTTCCTTTTTGTTCAATGAATGCTTCCTATTGAACAAAATTTACAATGTTACGAAAATGGTTGCATGAAAGCATTCTTGCAACTGCCTCTGTTTGAATACTCCCTTTTACTCCAATTTATTATAAGATTTTGATTATAATCTCAAGAAAAATGTAAGGTCTGTTGAGTAGTACTGAGAAAAATGTATGAAAATCTGAGTTGACTGTAGGGAAAGAGCAATTTCGATTACTGGGGATGATAGGAAAGTACAGACTCAATAGTGTTTTGAGAGGCTACCATCTCTCCCTCACCCTAGAAGGTGCCAAAACAACTAAATTCTCCTTACCTCCTCTCCTTTCTGTCTCCGTATACAACTTCTTTATCTGAAACTATAACTTCTGCTTGTGCTCATCCTTTTGGAATGGTGCCAAGGATAGACATGACATAACAAAGGATTCAAGTAACCCAAATACATAATTGGGGTGTTAACATAGTAGAGAATGTATTCTGCAGACGTGTGGCAATGATCTCAACCCAAATACTTGCTACTTTCAATCCTTCCTGCTTTTCCTTTGGTACACAAATTTGATTGGGGGTTTATCAATTTATTAGGGAGATGGATAACTGGTCCTTTGTAGCTAAATGTAACTTCATTGTTGTGAAACTTCATAAATTCTGATCTGCATGCAAAATAAGGATAAATGTATTAAGTAGTTTTATCATGCAACGTAAAGTAAGATAGCTTTCATTTAACCTAAATTCTTCTACATATAAAAAGATGGGAGTAGAGAAATTGAGATTCCAAGAATGGGATTCTAAAAAGAAAGCCATGGTTCTTGAACACTTTATAGAACATTCTAAATTAAAAGATCTCCATTGTCACTCATGTCCAAATTACTTCTTCTAAAGATGCTCTATTAGTTTTATGCTTCACGGAAATGTTAGAAGTATTTAAAAACTAAATACTGGTAACATCTGAGATTTCTATGGAAAGCTGTGATAAGCTCTCACAAATCATAATTGTGGAAGGTAGAAATGGTATGCCATGGTAAAAGTTACAAAATTTTTTGTTTTCTGAAAGTTATTTTTGCTTGATACTGTATATCCAACAGTTTTAGTTGATTTTACTTTTATATCCCTGATGGAGGTATAAATACAATGTGGTTATCCCAACCCTCTTGTTTACACAGGAAGAAGGGGTAGAAATAACTGCTAATTCACTTCATCCCGGTTCAATAGTGACAAATCTTCTGCGCCATCACAGTCTAATAAATGGTACTAGTTTATGCATTGTCAATGCTTTGTGCCTTTCCTGTTGAAACTGATGGAATCATTGTAGGTTTAGTCTTATGAAAAGACACATTGAAACTATATTTTACATATTTATGCTGTTGTAGCAACATGTGCTGTTGTCACAGGACCATGAACCCCTGACATGACACATCGAAGAAACCCTTCTTATGGTATGGCTGCAATTATGAGAAGAGATGACCAACAAGACTTAGGAATCGATAGAGTATGAGGGTTGAGAACAAATGCAGACATAGGCAGAAAACATGAACTCATTTTCTATTTTTCACTGTGTATAGTGACAAGGCCAATTGATTCCCTTCCTAAGTTTAGCATTAAATCCATCATATGCAATTTATGGAACGCAGTGTGTGGTATGCATTATGCTTCAATGCATGATGAGTTTGCAATATGGCAACCAAGTTTTGTAATTTACCAGTTTCCCTTGCTCTTAGTTCTTAGTCCGGACTTTCTTGTGTAGGTGATGGGACCCCCAGACAAGTGTTAGATTCACACCTTAACATGCATAATAAATTAATGTTTTCACTTACTAAGTTTCAAGTTTTCAATTTTCTGAATTGTCTTTCTTTGGCTTCTTACAGGCCTTGCAAGTACAGTGGGTAGATTTTTCCTGAAAAATGTTCAACAGGTGCACAATCTATCTTCATACGTTGTATAATGATTTGTTCAGGTTTATTTTAATTCTGTTAAAGGAGTTGCCAAATCCTAAACAGTAGGCAATTCAAGCCCTTCTGCAGTTGAAGGAGATAGCTTAAAGTATGATTCAGCGATAACAAGCTCTTGATATGATGCCAACTTTGTCTAAGAAAAAAAGGGTTGATGCCAAAGAATGGGATACCTGGACCAATTGGTTGATCCAATGGGGAAATTTGGTGACCTGTCTTGAATTTATTTTTTTTTCCAAAAATGGCTGGCACAGGAATGATCTTCTATTGTTCTGCTGAATTGATTGGCTAACTTTAGTTGTAAATTCCTGGTTGGTCAATACCTCAAGCTATCCTTATCAGATTCTCGTTTTGATACTTGGAACAAAATGATAGAATAAAATCAAAATTGAAGGACTTAACTGGAAATAGTTTGAGATTTGAAGGAATTTTGGTTGCTTCGTATCATAATACTCATTTGTTCTTCGATGGATATGCTTAAAACTAAATTAAGTGATGTGGGTACTACATAATGGTTTAATTTTATGATTTTACTTTTGACTGCAGGGAGCAGCTACAACATGCTACGTAGCATTGAATGACCAAGTTAAGGGGGTGAGTGGTGAATATTTCACGGACTGTAACATAGGTAAACCAAGTTCTCAGGCTAAAGATGCTGATTTGGCCAGAAAGCTATGGGAGTTCAGCTTGAGTTTGACCAGCCCCTAATATAATTTTGTTCATAAATGAGCGTTAAAACTCCTCTACATTTCTTTGTTCTGTTGAATCTTGAGTGTGTTGACATACTTGGTTCATGAAATTGTTGTATGTGGGATGCCATATAGCTTGTATACGAAGGCTCTCTCTGTGGAATGGTTAAAGGTTGTCCTTCACAAAATCATTGTCTTTTGCTGCAGGAGAAATTACCTTGTGCAAATTGAGAAGAAGTGATGTTTATAATTATAGACCTAGGCAAATGGTCAGTAGATTGGATTGTTTGGCATGCTATTTCTCCAGGCTTGACATCCGTGCTTTGCTAGACTCTCCAAAATGGTATATGTCAGGAACCTCATATGGGAACGTAAAAAGCAAGTTCTCTTGCTGTAGAATATGACCATGAAATCTAGCTTACGTTGAAGCCTTTTTTTTCTCTGCACCAGCAGCCCAATTTCCTTTCACACAACTCTCATCTTCTCAGGCAACAGCAATCATTAAATAAGACAACAGCGGCGTTGCTGGATGAAAATCTAAATAACTGTTTGTGGCCCTGCTAGCAAGTCAAGTAAGGGCTACATTTTTCATCAGACGTTTTCATCCATGACGTATCCTTATATCAATTCGTCAACATTAACTTCAAATGCTGCATAAGCAGAACCTGGACTTGGGTTTTTTTCAAGCATAATTAGATTTGTCACAAGTATACGTGTAACATTAGAGGGACATCCTCTATGATTTTATTCATTTAAAAAATATTGTTATTATTTTAATTATTAAAATTTTTTATTTTAAAATTATCTTTTATTAAATTATTTTTGACTTAAGTTACTACTAAAATTATGCTCAATAGTCAATCATATAATTATATTAAAATAATTAAGAAAGGATAAAATATTTTTAAAAAAAAATTAAAGAAATTATATGTTTTACCCATGCCCATAGATGACTCAAATTGAGTTGTCTAACTTGGCGGCCTGACTTATTTAGCATGCTTATGCGTGTAATTTGAGACCTCTCCACTCTGAAACAAGTACGGGTTTGCTTTTATGTTTTTTTGTCAATATTCAAAAGAAAAATCTTAACCACAAGAAAACAAGAACAAAATAAGCCGTCACAATTTGACTTTCAATGTTACGTGACACATATGAGCAACGACAATTCCACTTTCATATGAACTAGGTCACTTGCTTATTTATTGTGTCGGGACAGCAAGGGCTCAGAACAATCGCCATTTGGGACCCCACGTAACTGCAGTTTTCGACGTTCCCTCTGAAGCCTTAACTGCGCGATCAAAACGATCTCAGAACCTTCAAAATGTGGCTTTTGGGATGGAAAGGCCCATCTGGGTTCTCTGCCTCTTCCACAGCTGAGCAGGTTACTCAGGGAGTTGATGGAAGTGGCCTAACTGCCATTATTACAGGTCTGCTTTGATATACAAACATTTAATGCTTGTTCTTTTCTGTTTCACCTTTTCCTGTCAGACGAAAAGTCAACTACTGTTTCGTCCGAGTTACTTAATGCAGAAGTATTCAGTTCTGCTATTGTTGTTGTGCTGTTGCTATCTTGTCCAACTGCCAAAGCCAGCATAGGTTACAGTTTGCTATAATTGAACCTCACTGTCATGACAGATTAAACTCAACTATATTTCGTTCAAAGTGAGGATTGAAATTAAAGGTTATGTTTTTTTCTCTGGCTGATAATTGAATAGTGTACATGGTGACTGTAAAAATAGTCATTGGTGGATGGAGTTGACGACGCTGGAAAGTGAGCTTATCTGAACGGTGCCTTAAAATTTTCAGATATTAATTTGCTTTTTACTTGGCATTTTAAGTGAACATGATTCTATTGATTTCCATCCCCTATTCACTGAATTCTTACCAGTTTCTGCCTCCAGGGATTTCTTCTAAAATTTGCTATTCCTAAGTGATGATGGCATTTCAAATCCAACGTAAGAGAAAGTGATTAATTTTGGATAAATAATAGATACAAGTGGTTTAATTTGGTGATTAGATTGCATTTAACTTGTTTGTCTCCCGTGCAACTGATCGTTAAGGTTTAATTCCCGCACAACTGATTTTGTTTACCACTGTAAGTTTTAGTGTCACGTTATGAATCTCAACAATTTGGTCGTCGATTTTTCATTTACCCTTTTAAGAGTTGTACCTTTCAGAAGTCATGCCAATACTATAGAGGTTTTTTGGTTTGAATATATTATGTTACTCATAATCTCATACAATCTTTGAAACAAGCCCAAAACTTGTTCATCTTGGAAAGAAATATTGATCAGTTCTTTCTTGCTTGGCTGAGTTGTCAGCAATGTGCCTATATTGTTGTTTAGACAAATGATAACGGTGTAGTATTTCTGAAATTTTGATTACTCAGCTTGTTTTATCAATTGTAGCTGTTAAAGGAGAATCACATTCCTTTGCTTTAATTCATGGCAGAAAAGATATCAGGGGTGAAGAAGTTTAGTCTTACACAAATCTTTTAGTCTTGTTTAATCTTATGTATGTCTTTTGGTTGCATAATTTCAGGAGCAGCAAGTGGTATTGGGTTGGAGACAGCCCGTGTTCTTGCTTTGCGAGGTGTCCAAGTAGTTATGGCAGTGAGGAATGTCGACGCTGGTAAGAAAGCCAAGGAACAAATCATCAAGCAAGTTCCTTCTGCTAAAGTTGATGTTAAGCAGTTGGATCTCTGCTCAATGGCATCAGTCAGGAAATTTGCCAATGAATATAATTCCCTACGCAGTCCTCTTAATGTGCTCATGTAAGAAATTGATATCAGGCCATTGCTGTCTGATAAACATCCTATCTTGTGTCAACTACAAAAATCTCACTCATATGCACATCAACAATGTTCATACATGCACATTTACGTATATCATTCTTTCCTGTAATCTTTATTTTCTTTAGTATGTTTGCTCAATGTCCTTATGTAAGAGAAGGATGTTAATTCTGGCATGCTTTTGAAGGTCAATAGTAAGGCCTATAACTCTCGTTTCCTTTGTTGCAGTAATAATGCAGGTGTTATGGCAAACCCATTCTCACTATCCGCAGACAACATAGAAATGCAATTTGCCACCAATCACATAGGTAACATGCACACAGACTGCAAAATCAGCTGAATCTTGCATTCTGGTCCTATATGTTGTTATCAAAGTGTGGGAAAATCACAGAAGGTGCTTGATTTTTGCAGTTTGTAAATGAAGGAAAATTGAGGGGCATTGTGTTAAATATTGCATAGTAACGATAGTTGTAACTCTTAATTAGGTATTACTTGAGGATGGATATTCTACTAGAACCTCAAACATGAGCATCTAAAATTCAAAGGAGACTGACAAGGAAAATGAGTTATTTGGTGCTGTCCCGTTAACTGCTTTGAATTTTACATGAAGCTACTGTGGCCTTAGTATCTTGATATTAACATAAAGAAAAATCATGTTGTTTTTGTTGGTAATCATTGATGATCACGACACCAATTGCTTTGGATAAAAACAAATAATTATTTTCTTCACTATTGGTGGAAATTGTTCTCAACTATGTGAAAGTTTGAACTGAAAAAATATGCAAGGCAACGCATAAGAGATTGTTTGAAATCGATCGGCAGGGCATTTTCTTCTGACAAACCTGTTGTTGGAGACCATGAAACGCACAGCACGTGAAAGCCAAAAGGAGGGGAGGATCGTTAACCTGTCTTCAGAAGGTCACATTATGACATACCGCGAAGGAATTCGCTTTGATAAAATCAATGAAAAATCAGGGTATGATTGGAATAACTACCCTGCACGTCTGCTACTAATTATAGGCTGTAGCTTGTGGCACTGGGCAGTGGCAGACAGATTAAGACTTAATCTTGTCAGGGTCGAAAACTATTTATATATTTCTACTTGGTTTTTTCTCTGATTGACTTACTAGTTCTTCAGGTACAAGGAGTGGAGTGCTTATGGACAATCAAAGCTTGCCAACATATTGCATGCTAATGAGCTTGGAAGGCGCTTCAAGGTGCTCTCCGTTTTCCAGTTTATGGCATGACTAAAACATCAGGATGATTACACTTTAGAAAAATGAGCCTTAGTGATGGGATTTCAGATGCTATCTTCCAACTTACTTCCCTTCTATACTAAAAATCTGAATGAGAATTCAGATTTGAACTTCAAAAGCAGTCGCAATGAAATGAAATGGTAGAGCATGCTGGATGAATGAGCTTGTAGATGATTAAAAAGTTCACAACGTTAGGAAAAACAAATTTTCAACTTCTTTGTCCCAATTTTAGTGTGAAAAGAAGTTTTTCAATCATACTTGAAACGATTTACAGCTGAAAAACTAATCTTTGTTGTCCATCTTATCAGTAGGCCAACATTTAGATTGAATGCTTCCATTCATCAAAGAAAAGTAAAAAGATAAAACTAAAAACCATGGAGAACCAACGCACAAATCATTTGGAATGCTAGCCATGAATGATGGCTTGCCTATTTGCAATTGAAACTGGATCTTAATTGGAGATTGTATGTTATTAGAAGAAACTCATTTTTCACATTTGTGTAGAAAAAATAGTTTCTACTTCCTTATTGCTAATACTCCATTTTAGTTGCATTTTATCCTGCCACGTCTCTCATCTTGCAGTTTCTTTCCTCTGCTATTTATTAATACAGGAACAAGGGGTCAATATTACAGCTAATTCTGTTCATCCTGGAGTTATAGCGACAAATCTTTTTCGGCATCATGGTGTTCTGAGTGGTAATCAACAGTCTTTTCTTGTGTACATATGCTGAATTATTTACTAAATATTTTTTTGTGTTATCCCCTGCTAGTATAAAAGTAACATAAAATTGCTCAATATTTTAGCAATAACGCACTGATTAGCAAATTTTATTATTCATGTTGCAGAATAGGTGCTTTAGTGTTCTTAGTTTTTGTTAATTGTTTAGGGACTTGAACCGATTCTTGTCAACGTAAAGGGAAGAGAGGAATGTCATTTGAGCTAAATGCTCATTGGCAATATTTTGAGCTTCTACATTAATGTGTTACATTCTAATGGAACAAAAAGTTTGGGAACTGTCTCTTGAGATTGGTGGAAAAGAGAATACGGATAGGCCTCAGGATCAAAGGTTCATTTACTAAAGTTGATATGTTCTGCCTCTGCAGGAATGATGAATATGTTCAGTGCACCTTTCCTAAAAAATGCTGAGCAGGTAATTTCTCCTGTTATACAGAATATAACCAAATTGGCATAAATTTCAGTGCCAAGTTTTCTTGATCCTTTATTACAAGTTGGTGCTTGTCTTTGCTATATTTACAGGGAGCAGCAACAACATGCTATGTGGCATTGAATCCACAAGTCAAGGGGGTTACTAGAGAGTATTTCAAGGACAGTAACATAGCTAAACCAAGTGCCCTGGCCAAAGATGAAGAATTGGCCAAAAAGCTGTGGGATTTCAGCTTGAACTTGACCAATTCTCAGTGATCCCATCGTTAGCAAGAATGGTTCTGTGCCCACTGTGTTTAATGTCGGATGTTTCTGACAGTGTAAAACATGGACACATGCTGGAACTAGTTTACACCATTGTGCTTGCTGTACAATCCTAAGAGATACATAAAACGTTACCTAAGTACTTCTACGTTTGGCTCCTCGGGTTGAATCCAGGCTAGAGTAGAAAAGCTTGGAAGAATAATTGTTTCCAATATAAATATTTGCACTTATGAGCGACTTCTTTAGAATAGATAAGGATGATTGTTCTTTCTAGCTTCATATTGGTACAAACATATTTACTAAACATGTTTTGATTTAATATGTAAATCAGTTTTGATTTAATATAATAGGGAGCTTTCAGAATTGAGTGTTAAAATTATACATCTAAGAAACATGACCTAAATTACGTATAGAGAAGAGAAGTTTGATCGGGAAGAGAGATGACAAGTGCTTGAGGTATAAGTACAATAATAATTCAGCCTCTTAATGAGTCATTGAGTTGTTATCTTCCGAGTTTAAAGAAAGGAATGTAATTGGATTTTGCCTATTTGGATCACACGATTATCTTTCCACCCATAAAAAGATAATATTTCTTGAAAAGAGAAAGGATACATATGTCATTATCATTATGTATACTTTAAAATATCCACCTCCATTCAACCATGTAGAGGATGAGAATCTGTCCCACTTAGCTACAATTATTGATGAACCCCTTCTGTTTAATTATTAATTATTTAATTATTTCAAAAACATTGTATTTTGATGGCTACAGGAAAAGCTAGGGTTTTAATATTTTATAGGCCCAAGTAAAAAAAATCTTATTTTATCTCTTTTGTTCTTTATGAACATCAAGATTAAGCTTTTAAAAGAAATAAAATAAAATAAAATAGAGATAAATCAAAAGTGGACTCTGAACAGGTGTCCTTATTTTTACCGAAAGTAGGGCTTGACTAAGACGAAAGTGGCCTCTTTGAAAATATATTTTGCATTCCTGAATTTTAGAAAGAAAATGCGGAATGGGCAGTAGTTTTAAGTTCCAATGAGCCGCAGAGAGAATTAATATTTGATGTACTCTTTCCGATTCATAATAAGAGTTGTTTTAAAAAAATAAACGTTTATTAAGAAAACTAATGAAATTATAGATATACTCTTATTAATTAGCATGTGAGAGAAATTGCATATTAAATTGCCTTGAAATTGTGATCTGTATAATTAAGATGAGAGATAAATGAAAGGTTAATTTTGGAAGAAAAATTATAAACATGCATATAAAGTCAAAAATGACACTTATTTTGAATAATTAAAATGTATCTAAAACGACACTTATTATGAATCGGAGAGAGTAATTATTAGTTAATTAACTGCATTATAATTAATTTAAATAATATATTTTGTATTGCAATTAATTATATTTTAGTTAAATAATTAATTAATTACAATAAGTTGCTGAGCTATCGGCAAATAGTTTATCAACTATTTTTAATTAATTGACACAAGTTAACTAATGAATATATTTAGTTAATAGTTGATTGATTTACTTATTTAACTCTAAAAAATTAATTTTAAAAACATTACATAAGAGAAATATTTTTTAAATTCAGTCAAAAATTAAAAAATAAAAAATAAATTAAACGGTCATTTCATAATCTTTGAAGTGTAGTATTTCATAATCAGACACCCATTGCCGTTTGCCTCTCGGCACGTCCCTGAGTAAAGGATCAAGCAGACGCTAGGCCGGGGGACGTGAACCTCTATTTCCTTTCCTCTGCCCCTGGTGGAGGATCTGTCCCCAAACAGACTCATTCCTACAAATTTTCTTTTGGAGGGGGACCACAAAGCACGCTTATCTTTGGCGCGTGCTTGGTTGTGGGGGTCCAGTTGTGGTCCAATCCCCTCTACGTTGACGCGTGTCCCTCGCATCTCCTAGCCGATGATGGTCACTGTCCAGCAACTGAAACAACAGTAACGTAGACAGATGGTGGAGTGAGACATAAAGAGGATTATAATTGTCTTATGGCTGGTTACGCGACGCCATTTTAAATGACGTGGAAAGCACGCTCCAAGATTTGATGTGGCCATGAACTGTTGATGTCTCTTAGCAAATATAGGATCTTTGATAATCACATGCTATTAGCTGTTAGTTGATTTTATCAGTTGATTTGATCAGCTAATTATATTAGCTATTTGTCATTTGATATTTGGTAAAATTAGCTGTTTAGTATTAATTGTTTATGTGTAAAATAACTTATGAAGACATCATTTTAAAAAAATAAGGGTATAAATATTATATATGTTAGTATTTCGTAAAATATTCTTATAGAAATTTATATTTTAGATGTTTAATTCTACAAAAATTAAATTTACAACTCTAATAAAAAACATATAATATAATAATAATAATAATAATAATAACAACAATAATATTAATAATATAATGATGATGATAACAACACTAATAATAATAATAATAATAATAATAATCTAATGTTAAATTTTCTATTAATATAAACGATCGCTATATTATATTAGTATTTTTCATATAATATGTATGAATTTTATTATTTAATAAATTAAAAATAAATTATAAAGATATTACTTAAAAAATTTATAAGGTCACAATTAAATATTTAATTTTAAAAAAATAAAAATTTTAACAATAATAAAAATAGAACAATAATTAAATTTTACAAAAAATTTATAAATATTTTTAACCTATTATTACATAAGGGTATATTGGACTTTTAATACTTAAAACATTACCTGATTGATGAAACGCTCCTATGTAGGAGCGAGCGTTTTCATCAATAGCTACTTCTGTTAAATAAGCTGGTGAAAAAGTCATCCATCAAACATCTTTCATGGCTGTTTGAAAAGTCAAACAGCTCTTGAGAACCAATCAGCTAAAAAATTTTCGTGGCTGGTCTTGCCAAGCACTTGATCCTAAACGCTACCGTACTGCACGTGCGCTTGCTCCCTGTCTATTAATTTCTACGCAAATAAAAGCCCTTTCGTTGATTTTACAAACCTAACGCAGCACAAAAAGAATAAAAATGGATATAATTATTATAATTATAATAGCTGGTTAAGATAAATGAATGATTATTATTATTATTGATAGTGGTTGGTTTGTAAAACTATTATAATT
>JANSVB020000436.1:539254-551867 GCA_025504935.2 Erythroxylum haughtii | reverse complement strand
TATTATATACAAAGTTATAAATATCAAAAGCTAAATATAGGTAGATTCACTTTATACGTTTTCAAAAACTCTTATTATACAAGAAAAATGTTAAAAGCGAATAATTTACAAAGAGCCCATATACCAATTTAAAGATAAATCAATCTTTTTCTCCCCAGGTATACATACAATTATGGTTTCTCTCCCATAATATGTATGCATTTTAAATATGTTCAACGCCATCAATATGAAAGCAATTGATTTATAGTAATTTGATCAAATAATCAACGGTCTATATCCAATCCTTATGTTCTAATTGAAAATCCACTATTTTTATTACTTTAATGGATGAAGAAGATTCCTCCACGCAAATTGTTCTTTTTTGTATAGGAACCTTTTATAGATTTTCTTTTTTATTGATGAAGAGGAACCCTTAATAAGTTAATTACTTTTTTAATCAATAAAATACAATTCAAGAACTCATCATATAATACATTAAAGGCTTAAATTATACTTATACACATATAAACATGATAAAAATTTCTCAAAATCTTTTAATGATTGCCTTAGTGCAAAAGATAGTTACTAAAACATATAATTTATCTATTTATACTTAAAACAATCAAATAGACATATTATAGGCACAAACTAGTCATTATAACAACTAGTAAAAATAACACTTGTAAAATAATATATCAAACACACTTGTAAAATAACATATCAAACAATATTTCTTACACAAACTCAAGATACATAAATATTTTTCTTTTAAGGATACTTGTCAACAAATATGTCATACTGATTGACTTGTATCTATATAATGTACACAAATTTAAAACCTTAATAGGTTTACCTAAATTTAACATACATCAACCAAAGACCCTAAAATAAGTTTTTAAAAGTTTCTCAAGTCCTTCCAGATATTAAAATATACTCATTTGATTAAAAAATTATCCAAAACTACTTTAAGAGTTTCTGAAAGTATTTAATAAAATGATTATGTATTGTTTAAGCTTATAGATTATTAAAATGTCTATAAAAATGTTACAAGAAAGTTTACAATGGTAACTTGACTCTCTTGAATTACATATATGTTCTCCACTTTGCCTATTTTAATCATCCTTTAATTGCTCAATTTATTCAATTAACTCTTTTACTCATATTGGCCTTCCATTGAACTTGATATTTCATATATCATTAGATTTTTTTTTAGAATAGAGCTAATAATATGATGAGAAGAAAAATCGTTAGTAGCAATATATTTTGTTATCATTAATATCATGAGTTGGAATCTCATTTGGTCCAATAACAACTACTAGTTTCTGGGTGCAATAGGCTGGCCAGTGTTAAAACTTCAATTAAATGATATCCTAGTAAAATAAAAAGTGCCTATTATGTCCAAAATATATTCCATGGTTGACTAGTTACTGAAATATTTAGCTAAACAATGGTTCACTACTTGACACATTAGCTAGCCAAACTTCTAACTCCCAATATATCCAAAATGTGTTGTGTGTTAAGTTAACCAATCCAAGCCCTTAGGCTAATCAAATCCCTATAAAGGTTAAGTTTTAAAAATATTTTCGGTCGTTAAAATTTCAACACTTAAAGTTTTTCAACAGGTATAAATGTCCCCTTTTGGTAAAAAAAGATTTGCTCAACTTAGTTGTAGAGTCTTTAAGAGGAAGAGTGATTTCTTTGAAAATTAATAAATAAATTCCTTTTGATAAATGACAAAATATGTGTTGTCTATTGAAAATGACATGCTTATGCATATAGTACCCTAAAACGTTAAAATGATTGAGGTAAGGATACCCAAAAGTTCACGTTGATTTTTACATATTAAAAGATTTTCAATCTTCGTTGATCTTGGTTCATTTTGACTTGACAATAATCTTAAAACTCATAATTTTTTCTTCATTTCTTCCTCTTCAAAGGTAAATTGATATCACTTTGCTTGATAGCATGTCTATTGGCTTAATTAACATATATATATACACTTAAATAATTTAATTTTACTTTTGTAATCACCAAAAAGAAAACATTAGTAATAATTATGTTATCATTAAAATATAGAATGAAACTTCTCCTAGTTCAACACACTGAAAACTATAATTTTATAAAAATATTTCAACTTTTTAAAATAATAATTTCAGAAATTTTTTTGACTTACTTTATGTCAACTTTTTATTTAAATATTATTTATCAATTTATCTTATGATCTATATGGTTTTAGTTATTATGTCTTAATATCGATTATTAATATAATTTTCATAGATGTAAAATTTCCTTTTTATATTAATTTTACATACAATTTTAGCAGATTAGTAGATAATTAATTACTTTCAACTAACATACTTTTATTAAAATATTTTGTTACACGACATTTCTATTTACATTTTTGCCAAAATATTCTCAAATACTAAAATTACATTTTACATGCAGCGTCTCGACTTAATTTGTTAGACTTATTCTCGCTGTACCCATAAACAATCGGGATCTGGAAGAAACTGCTCTTCAACGTACGTAGAAAAAGAACATTTGAGAAAATTGCGATTTCCGTATAAGTTGGAACATGAGCATGTTTTTTGTTAAATTCAGCAAGATTTTTGTTAAATTTAAATGAAGTGTTATTAACTAATTGAAACTATCTTAATAATTTATAATATCTACGTTGTATATCCATTAATTTACGTAATAATATTTTAAAAAGCATTCACACCCACACCTATGATAGTCAGACTCACCTAACCTATTATATATATGATCACACGCAACTCATGCAATAAAAGTTACATCAACATATTTTTCTTTATTGGAAAGTTCACATCAATTGTGAATCGAGACATTTTATATGAGAACATGATAAGAAAGAATGGTTAAAATTTGGATAATTGTAATTACCATCCGCCCTAAGACAGCAGATAAGGTTTGCTTTACTTGTTATATATTACCTCAGTCGTCCTTGATGAACATGCAATAATATATACTATAAGTTTGTATCAGTGAGAGAGAATCGACCAGGATAGACGAAGATGGGGAATTTCGGATCGAAAGGAGCATCTGGGTTCTCAGGATGTTCCACGGCTGAGGAGGTTACACAAGGAATTGATGCTACTGGCCTCACTGCCGTCGTCACAGGTCCGCTTTTATTTTTCTCTGGTTACCTGTTTTATATTTGTGAAATGAAAGCTGGTTAGTAGTTGGCAAGAATATCATTGGGTGGCTATGTCTTTGGTTAGCTGTTTTATACCTGTTTCATACGAGGAGTTGGCAAGAATATCATGTCTTTCTCAAGAACATAACCTAAAAGATCCCACGTTGGAACATACCAGATCTAATCATAAAACAAATCCCTATAAAACCAAAAGCCGAAAAGAATTTTACTTTGTATAACTCTTCAAAGTCCTGCATAAGAAACCCAGAGTTCACCGCTTTAAACTCATATACCAATCCAGTAATCCTACTTCTCTTCCTTTCGTTAATCAAGCCCGCGCGCTGTCTGTCAACCGTGGTCGAAAAATACAGAATCACAAGCAACCAAGAAGACCCAGAAGCGTCGAACAACTTGTTTTCTCTCCTGACAAAAGCTTTGAGGTTTCCTCCAATTTTTCAACCAAAACCTGACCATCGGGTTGCTAGCAACGGGGAAGCAAAATGCGAAGAAGCCATAATCCGGAAATGGTGATTAAATGAAGTTAGAAGCAAGCAACTTCATGGCTAATCTTCCCTTGGAAAAATGATTTGACTCACAAACATTTATACACTCCTACACACAGAAGCAAGATTTGACCAACGCACTAAAAGTCCTGTTGTATGCAGGATCTGAGAGTGTTACTCCAAAGATTATTTCTGAAACAATGAAATAAGAGTACTACAAAAAAATAGAAATTTTATTTTTATCTCTTACCTAAAATAAAATATTACATAATTATTTATAGAGTTAATGATTGATTTTAGAGTACTGACTTAAAGTCATTTAATACTAAAATACAAACAAAAAATTATTTTTAATGACAATAAGATTTATATAATAGAAAAAGCTAATTTATTTATCTTTTATTTCATCATAACCCTCTTTGAGTAACTTCAAATGAACAAAGCTAGATTTGTTTGAACCTAGACACATAAATTTAAATAATCCTTAAAATCTTCTGAATTGATTAAGTGGGCTTATTCAATTACTTTTTCAAAGTTGCTACATACTTTTAAAAGTAAGTTATTTTATACACCTTTTTTATAAACTTAATTTTTGTACAACTTTAAGCATTATTTGTAGTTATTGGAAAACATCATCAGGGGTTTAGTGAAAGTATAAGCAATTTGACCAAGACTTCATAATCTCCAAGTTAATTTCCTTCTATTAATGCATTCTAGAATAAAATAAAAACTTGTACTAATATAGTTATTCCTATCATAAAACATTATATTCTTTGCTAAAGCTTAAGCGAACGTAAAATCAATTATGAACTTTGTTGCTTCAATTTACTTTATATGTAATTCATTTAACAATTTTCTCAACCACATATCATGATAAGTATAAGAATAAACTACAACATGCTTCGATTAATAAATATAGACTGTTACTATGAGTCATTTTTTGAATACAAGCAATTGTATTATTTTCTAAAAAAAATTAATAGTACTTTTCCTATCATCAAAATTTCTGTTAAAATCATAATCATAAAACCCATCAAATTAAAGTCCTTAAAAGATGAGTAAAATATGTTATTGTCAATTATAATTTTAAGATATTGAAAATTTCTCTTGTCCTTAAATAAACCATAGAAGAAATATC
Source organism: Erythroxylum haughtii (assembly GCA_025504935.2). NCBI lineage: Eukaryota > Viridiplantae > Streptophyta > Magnoliopsida > Malpighiales > Erythroxylaceae > Erythroxylum > Erythroxylum haughtii. The sequence continues at coordinate 547,090 of JANSVB020000436.1, read as the reverse complement.
TATTCAAAGATTAAAAAGTCCATCTGTAAACATTATATCTAGCCTTATGCAAGTCAATTACCTTAAACTTCTTAATTAGAAGACTTTTGAATAAAGTTGGATTTACAGTCTATTGTTCATCAAACTTGGAGACTTTTATTCTACACCCTCTATGAGTGTTTATTAACTTATTATATAACATATTGAGCTTCTTAAGTATCTCCTTTGCATAGCCTTCTTGAACGATGAAAATTTTATCCTCCATTTACTTTGCTTTGATTCCCAATTAGTAAAACATCAACCTTATGCCACTCTTCTTAAACTTTGACTTATGGAATTTTTGAACTTTTCAAACTTCTTTAAATTGCTGCATATAAAGATAGGACCGCTGATACAGATATAAAAAAGATTATCTTTATTCCTTTTAACATAAATATTCATATAAGCATTTAGTAAAACTATTCTCTTGAAAAATTTATGTATTCAATTGTTCTAAACTCTTGTACTTGTTTAAGTCCATATAATGACTTTTTTAATTTCAAAAATATATCTTGTACTTGATAGCTACATATAGACTTCTTCTTCTAATAATCATTGATAAAGAAGACTTGACATCTAATTGATGGATCCCTTAACAATTCTGGACAGTAAGTAAAAAATGAATTATTTTCAAATAAGCAACAAAGGTGAATACTATTTTGTAGACAATACATTGGTTTTTCTTGTACACCATTTCGTAGACAATACCTTGCCTTTTCTTGTACCCTTTGACAATAAGTCTTGTGTTATATCTCTCCACTTCATCTTTGACATTTTTCTTAATCTTGTATACTCATTTGACTTTAATGACATGATAATACTTGAAATAGAAACTAGTTCCCATGTGCTATTTCTTTTGATGGCTTGAATTTCTTCATTCATTACATGAATCCACTTCTTGTTCCTACTAACATCTTTAGAATTTAAAGGCATAATATATGCAAGTACATAAAGAAAGATAGGATTTTTATAAATTTTTTTAAGTCTTTGATATCATTGAGGCCTTAAGATTATTAGTGAAGATATGGATGATGATGCTTGAGATGAGAGAGTTGGTGAGGTTAGTGGAAAAGAAATCATTTCTAACTTCTTGAACAAATTTCTTTTCTACTTCATCTTTAAAATATGAAGCATAATATCCCTCTATTTGAGAGCTCCAATCTTATGTTGTTTTCTCACTAAATTCAACATCTTTACTACTAATAATCTTTCCATTTTTTAGATTGAACAACTTATAGCCTTTCAAACTTTTATCATATCTAAAAAAATAAATTTATTACTTTGATCATCAAATGGATCTTTTATCATTCTTAAATATGCATATATGCAATAGAGAAAAACACTCCTAAATGGGATATAAAAGCCTTAATTTCACTCTATGCTTCATTTGGAGTGGCATCTTTTAAGTTATTTATTATAATATGATTTAAAAGATAAAACACTCATGTAATTCATTAAATATATAACTCTAATATAGTTGTCTCTATATACATGATTGTTTATTTCTTTCTTCATTACTCTATTTTATTAAGATATCACTATAAAAAGACAAAAAACATAATGGATCTTATAAATTCAATAGACATAAATTCTCCACATCTACAAGTTCTTAAAAATTTAATATCAAGATAATTTTTTTTAACTAGAATTTTAAACGTTTTAAAAATATCAAAAGCTTTTGAATTGTACTTAACTAAATTTCACCTATATATTTCTATTATAATCATCAATAAGGAAATAAAGTAAGAATTTTTATAAAATGATAGAGCGTTGATGGGACCAAAAGCGTCTATATGAATAAGCTAGAGGAACATAGTAGATCTTGAAAGTGATTATTGTGGATGGCTTTCAATGAATTGTAGTTAAGCAAATATGCCTTACATATTTTTAGGATGATCTATACTTTTGAAATGTCTCTCACCATCTTCGTCTCCCCTAAAGTTTTGAGTCCTTTAATTTTCAGTTGGATCTCATATGTCGTATGCATGAAGAATTATTAACACCAATATTTAAACATAAGCCATCATAGCATGTAATTTCAATAAAAACATCATATCACTAGTCACAGTCACCTTAAGAATAAGAATAACGTTATGACTCTGATCAAAGAATATAAACTTCATATGAATTTCACAACCATTCTCCTAAAGTTGGCCAATGCTTAAAATATGGCTTTTAGTTCTAGAATAAGATATTAGAGAGAATCTTATGACCACCTATTTTTTAAAGAAAAATCATACCTTTACCTTTGACCTCCACCTTTATAGTATCACTAAAGTGTATGAACCTATCAATTTGGTATCTAAATTCATAAATTTGCTTTTATCACATATCATGTGATTTTCAGTTGGATTATTAGGCTATGTTAGGTTGGGTGTAAGGTTTTTTAATGGAATGGAATGAAATAATTTATAATATAATGAAATGTAAATGTATGTAATATTAGAAAATTGCTCTTTGGGAGAGATAGAAGAGTTCATAATATAATATAGTGAAATGTTGTTTATCATTTTATATTTCATCATAAACTTCAAAAATCAAATGTAACTTATTTTTACTATTTAGGATGAAATGAAATGTAATATGAAGCTCTCCCCTTCCATCCTATTTCATTTCATTATATTATAAACTGTCCTCCTAAAAGATGGAATAATATGACATTCCATTTTGTTCCATTAATAACCACCCAATCGAACATAGCCTTAAGGTAGCCTATGCTCTTTTCACCTTTTGGCTCTTTCTTTAATATAAGTAGTATAGTTTCCTCAGTTGAATTTTTATTAGCTTGTACTAATTTTACCTTCTCTTCACCCTTGGAAAGAATTTAGAATAATGTTCAAGCTTGTCACACAAGTAACATTTAAGTTCGTTTTTGCCATTTCCCATTTTATTATTTATGCCAAATTTGTCTCTTCCTTTTCTTCTTTCCCTTCATTGACCATGCTAAGGATCTTGGGGTTGATTTGACTAAAAGAGTCTCGTTCACCTCTTCCTTTCACCTAGATCTAGATGTGTTCATGACCTTGTCCAATTCTATGTCTGAATTATCTTTTTCACTTAGTTATGTAATAATTTTTAGACTTAGTAAGTATTGTTCTACAACATTATTTCTTGTTAGGATTCATCATTTCTTCATGAACTAGTAAAGATCCACTTAGCTTATTAACAATCATATTGCTCATATTATTCAAAATTGAATTTCAAGTTGAGAGATCGTAGGATTCTCTGTAACTTGAACCTCTTAGATAGTTTCACCAAACCTTTTTATTTGATTCCCCACTCCAAAAAAAAATTATTGTGAAGTAATCTAAAATAGACTCTTCATTTAGCATTAAGAGTGTCTCAAACTCAACTTTTAGAGTTTGAAAGTCTCTCCTTCTTTACCTCATCAACTCTCGTACTTAATTATAAATTGTTTCCTATGTCTTATTTAACATAGTTTCGTTGATTATTTTCTCAAATATTTCTTTATCCAACCTTTCATGGATGAGGGTAAATGCACTTTAATTTTTCTTCCTTTCCTTCTTCAAGGTTTCCTTTCCAGTTTGAGTCAAGTTTGCCCTATCCCAAGGCTTTGGGCCAATGATTTAGAAATCGAACCAATTCAATTGGTTTAATCATAAAAATCTTGAAATGTTCAACTTACTAGTTCGATTTACTTTAATAACTCTAGTTATTAAAAATTGATCAATTTTTTAATTAATCAACTGATTCGTAAACTAACTAGTTTTTATAAACTATAATAAACTAGTTAGGTTTTATTTGATAATGCCCTTCTACAATTAAACTTCAAACTCTTTAATAAGTAAAGATAGTCTCCTTCTTAAATCCTATTTTAAGTTTTTCAATTTCGTTATTATATACCAATTTTGTAACAATATAATATTAGTTAAACCTTTAAACTTTTTATCTTGATGGTTTAATTTCTAGTCCATCTTTAAAATATTACTTTGTGCAACCTTTGTTAATTACATCTTATACTTCTTGTAAACAAAGAATTTACAATGGATAAAAATATTATTACAACATAAAAATAAATTACGGATATTAGAAAGACATTAAGACTCCTTTTGATGTCCTAGTTGGCTCTAATAGTACTTTATTAGAAAAATAATAAGCTCACTAACACTTAGATGCTTGTCCAAACAATGAAAGAAGAGTACTATTACAATATAAATGTTATTCTTACCTCTTGCTTAAAATGAAATGCTTGTAAAAACGACAATGAGTTTTTACGAGTATTTAAAAAGCGTTTGCAAGCTACAGTCAAGGGTTGTTCAAACTTTGATCACAAAAGCCCTGGAAGTTAAAAACGATTAGTTTGTTCTGTAATGTTTTCATAGCTGCCCGCTTGTTTATTAGAGTGTTGATTAATGAACAGAATTTTTGGTGGGGTTTTGGGTTGAGATTTGCATTTGCTCACTTATGTCTGGTTGTGAGATCACAGATGTATGTTTGTTTATGTGAACAAGTTGGATGGCGTGGAGCATTTTCAAGTAATCCAACAACTCCACCACTGATTTCATATATAAGTAGTATATATTTTGGTGGAGTGTCAGAATAATTAAATCAGCTACCATTACCCAAGGGAAACCCTACGGGAATAATAGTTTATTACATTTCACGATTTCAGGAACAACGAATGGGATTGGTTTGGAAACGGCGCGTGTTCTTGCCTTGCGAGGTGCACATGTAGTTATGGCAGTGAGGAATGTTAATGCTGGCAATAAAGTGAAGGAAGAAATACTAAATCTAAACCCAACTGCTAGGATTGATGTCATGCACTTAGACCTTAGTTCCTTTGCATCAATCAGAAAGTTCGCATCAGAGTATATTGCTTCTGGCCGTCCCCTCAATCTTCTCATGTAAGAAACTAACTTCAAGCAAGTTCTCGTTAATTTCAGTCATTAGCTTAACTACTAAGCGTTTCATTGTTGAAAATTTGCAATTGCTCCTATCTTTGCAATGTTTAATCGTTAATATTTTAAAATTAATTACTTGCTTATGTTTTCTTTATTGTTCCTCCCGAAGTAACAATGCAGGCATTTTCCCAAGTAGTTTCTCACTTTCTGAAGACAACATAGAACTGGATTTTGCAACCAATTATGTCGGTACGTTGAGAAATAGAATATTCATCGTTTAACCAAACAATTTCCCCTAGAATTATTGATTACAAATTGAAGGAAGGGAAAAACAAAGTTTTGATACTCCACCTTGATCCCAGTTTTTATTTTAATGTTTACTGTTTACATTTGCTCACTTTGTTTTTTTTAATGCAATCCTTATAAGTAACTCTTTTGAGGTTGTTTTGAAAAAAGAACATGATTACCATTTGAAATAAAAAGGACTATAATCAATATATGTGCAATGAAATTAACTATTTTAGAAGAAATAATTGGAATCCATATTGTTCTTTGTAAATGTTGAAGGTAAACTTTCCAATAATTATATAACGATTGACCTCTATCTTTTGTACATACAGTTTAAACAAATTGAATATGGAGTATGAATTTAATATCTTATGTTTGTGTTAGAAAATTATATTAAAATGCTATGTCTTATGTAATTAGAAGATTGGAACAAATAAAAAATTATAAGATAATGAAATGTGATTAAAAATTGGTTAAGAACATGGAAAGTTTGTCTTAAAATTCCTAATTAAAGAAATGATTTCTACATTTTTTGGACATGCAGGTCCTTTCCTTTTGACCTACCTGTTGTTGGATACAATGAAAAAGACTGCACGTGAAAGCAAACGAGAAGGCAGGATTGTTAACGTATCCTCAATGGGTCACTCTTACGCAACTCGTGAAGGATTTACACTGGAAAAAATCAATGAAAAATCAGGGTAACCTTCAAAATCACTCTCAGTTTTGGCGATTTATTTTAATTAAATAGGACCCAAAAAGGATTTCAATCTTGTAATGCCGTATTATATGTGTTCACTGAGGCAGGTACAATCCTTTTCGTGCTTATGGACACGCCAAGCTTGGCAACATTTTGCAAGCTAAAGAACTTACAAGGCTTTTTAAGGTACTCAAGTTATTATTTAAGTTTATAAGTGGATTATTAGAGTTAAAATTCTGAAAATGATATCAGAGATGATTCTCCTCATAATGAGTTCATTTTGATTTAATTAGAATACTCCTTCAAACTATAAATATTTAACAACATATATTTTATGAAATATTTACAGGTAATATCTTGATTTTAAACTTATATATATCTATAAGCGTAAGTAACATGCAACTTAATTTTCTAGCATCTCCATATGAAAGTTCTCTAGTACATATGTGGAATAAATTAGGAAACCTCACCAGAGTTTGTTAAACATATTTCAAACCACACTCAGCTACTGATTCATGTTAGTTGCATCCAGGAGTCTTTATATGCGAAGTAGCTATTCTCTTTTCTTATTCGTGATACAGGAAGAAGGGGTGAACATAACTGCTAATGCAATTCATCCCGGAGGAGTGAACACAAATGCATTACGCAGTGAGGGTGGCATTAGATGTATAATCCTCAGATAATATAATTATTTTAATTCATTGTCTAAGATATATTCTCTTTCTGAATTCATTTGGTTTGATGCAGTTGTAATTGCTATGATACTTAAGCCTTTTTACAAGAATGTTGAGCAGGTAAACGTTGCTTATTTTCAAGAATACCTGCATTTCTAATGATTGATACAACAAAAATGTAAAGTTCCGACTATCTATAGCTTCTATTTCTAAACACTGACTATAATTCTTTTTCATGGGTTGGACCATTAGGGAGCAGCAACAACTTGCTATGTTGCATTGCACCCACAACTTAAGGGGGTCAGTGGAGAATATTTTAAGGACTGCAACATGGCTGAACCAAGCCCTCTGGCTAAGGATGCAGAATTGGCTAAAACAGTTTGGGATTTCACCTTAACCTTGATCAATCCTTGAGTTATATACTATCTGCACTTAGAGGGACATAAGACGATGTAGTCTTCCACTAGAGTTTGCTGTATTTATGAACATATATGGTTTGTTAGTTATGAATGTCGACGATATTAAGATTGAATAAATTCAGTGTGGTGATCTAGTCTTTTACCAAAGCCTCCGATGAAAGTTAAATAACCCCTTTGAAGATGGAACATAGATTCCTCTTTGTTCCACCTGAAAACTTAGATCTCATGCATATGAAATGTACATAAGGCTGGTCATTTAACTTCATACAGAAGGTCAATTGATTCCTTTAGCTTTGTTTGAATCTTTTTTCCACAGACAAAGCTAACTTCAGATAAGACTAAAGATAATTATAACGTCCATGAGCTTATCTGGAAAACAATCTATCCAGACAACACAGCAAAAAGGAAAACAAAATATTAATGAATTAATCAGTCAATCGATTGATTTATTTGTTATATATCAAAATAAATGTTCTCACGCCTACAAGTTCAAAATCAATCAATTATGTTTGAATTTATCAAGAGTCAAACAAAATTAGATAATCAAGTCATAATTGTAATAACCACATATTGGCTTTGATATAATCATACACCTTTCAATTCATAACACTCTAATACGTAACGGGATCTTAGTTAAGTATTCCAAATCGAACGTGAAAGGGAAATAAACGAAGAAATACGAAAAAATACTTGATTTTGGTTCCATAACTTCAAACGAGTTTTCTGAAACCGAAATAAGTGCAAATCTACTACCACCTTCATGAGATCTGTCATCGGGACGCGATAAAGCCTTTTTATAATTTTCTCAAAACGTAAGTTCTCTTAATAGGTCAAAAAATCCTGATGCTAATGAGTGACATGAGCAACTGCAGGCAGGG
>JANSVB020000436.1:499906-517932 GCA_025504935.2 Erythroxylum haughtii | reverse complement strand
TAGTTGAGGCAGATGGGGGTTGTTGTTGACTAGCTTTATTGGTAGATGAAACTGACTGTTGTTGTTAGTTAGGATTTGATACTTGCCACTCTCTTCCCTTTGTTTCTACTTGGTGTCATTATATTAGATATCTATAACTCAAACATCAACAATCTGCATAAGCATAACTCAAACATCAATAATCCGCATTAACATAACTCAAATATCAACAATACGCATTAACATAAATGTTACCAACATTACATTTCAAACAATATAGACAACATTTTTATTACCTTTAATTATCATGAGCAAGATCTTGAAAATCATCATCATTAATTACATCATGATTCGACTCTTCATCACTATTATATTCAGCCAAAGCATCATCATTATCATAGAATTCATTCTCACTTTAGTTACAAAATTGTCTTGTACTTCATTGTCTTTTAGTATATTGGTATCAACATCTCTCTTATGAAATGGTGATATATCTGCATCTTCTATTTATAGGACTCCATTATATAGTTGTGATTCACTCTTTTGATATACTTCATCACCATCTTCACTCATTAGACCTTTTTTTTCCAAAAACATTAGAAGAGATTTCAGTGTTGAAACTTTTGAACAACTTTCAAAATATTACCCAATATAGTTTTGTTGAGGTAGAATACTTGCTTCACTTAACTTGCAAAGACAAAAGGGTCATTATCATACCATGTGTTACTATCATTGATTCTAGTAATATTGTTATTCACTTTTATGTCAGCAAGATCAAACCATTTGCATTTAAATAGCACAACGTTTTTATCATTAGTGTAATGCAACTATATTATTTCCAATATGACACCGTAAAATTCAATAAAATCATCATCATGACATCCCTCAACAACAACCACACAATTTTGGCTTCCAAGTCGATTGCATTAACCTTGTATGTGAAACCTAACTCCATTAACAATGCAACCTCTATATTTTTTGCCACACTTATGAGGTCCATATGTCAAAGAAAATAATGTTGTTGTCACCTTTTTCTTGTTACAGTTATGAAATTGTATCATCTGTAAAACAAAATACAATTAGAGGTTAATTTGATATACAAATTTCCATAAGTTCATAATATTTCATCATTAACTTACTTGAGTCCTAGACTATGATGGGAACTTAATCTTACGTCTTTCTTTAACATTAACAATCCCTTTGATTCGAATCGAATCTTTCTATCAAAGTCTTTCCATGCCATTGAGTTTGCTAGATAACGCATAATGTTATCATCACTAAGTTTCTCTTTATTCAATCTCATATCCATGGTTGCTTTTGTTAACATAAAAAGCCTTTGTAGTCGTGGTTTAATAAGAAAGTATCTTAGGATTTTACTTGGTATCTTTTTCTCTCTCCTATCATCCACTGTCTATATTAATGTACCACAAACGGGACACTCCTTAGGATCTTTATTGTCCTTCCAAAATAGAGCACAGTCATACTTACAAGCATGTATTGATATATATCTTAATCTAAACTCCCTTATTAATTTCTTTGCATCATAGTAAGATTTGGGCAATTTGTGTCTAGCAGCAAGTCAATTAACATGTCAAAAGACTTGTTACTCCATTTGTTATACACCTTCAAATGCAACAATTTCATAACAAAAGATAGCTCTAAGAAATTTAGCACCCTGTATATAATTCTTCTTGAGCAAATTTCAATAACTTCCTAAAATTGTCTTCTATAATACTACCAATATTGTTAGGAAAACCTGTTTCATTCATAGTCTCCATCTAATTCCCACAATTGTCTAACTTCTCGCCAGTCCCATCATCACCATCATTATTAACTTCATAATCTTCTACATCATTAATGTTACTATCATCATAACTTATACTAACACTTCCACTTCAACTTGCTTCCTTACATTCGCCATAATAATACCATGGAATATATAATTTATCTATGCCTCATATTAGCAAGTGGTTATATACCACATCTTGACTTTGAAAGTCGACATTTAAACAATCAATGCTAAGATAATGAATACCACTTTCATAACCTATTTGATCTTGTACGAATTGCATGAAACTCTTAACTCCTTCTACTTATTCAGTGTACTATTTCTGATGAGTCATCCAACTTTTATCCATCTAGCAATAAAATTAAAAGTTAATAACTGAATTATTAAATGCAATTCATTTTCAATTTTACGTGACAATATAAGTTACTACTTCTTCAACTTTTTGATTCAATTTTGTACACTTAGTTTTGAAATAAAGAAACAATAAGGTACGTTTTTTACACCTATGAATCGAGAAAAGGACTTCTCATTATGGCTCCTAGGCTTCTAAAATTTGTCACTGATAAGCTTCATTAGAGCTACATCACCAATTTCCAACCTATACACCATCCTATGGATTTATAATGCATCAAATTCATTTTCAATTTTACGTGACATTACAAGTGACTACTTCTTCAATTTTTTGATTCAAGTTCGTACACAAAGTTCCAAAACAAAGAAACACTAAGGTACGCAGTGTTGTTTACACGTATGAATCGAGAAAGGGACTTCTCACTGTGACTCATAGGCTTGTAGAATTTTTCACTGATAAGCCTCATTGGAGCTACATCACCGATTTCCAACCTATGTAGCATCCTACGTTTCTAAGCACATTCCAAACCATTGCTCAAAACCAACACTTCCTTTGCATTCGCACAAGAAACAAACACAAACTCGCGTCCTATTAAAGAAAAACATATGGTGGACACTAATTGGAAGACTTACCTGCACGAATAGAAAACCGCAAACTACAAAGAAGAAGGAAATCATTGGCCAATTATTGATGATCTAAAACACAATCAACGGCTCACAAAAAAAGAAAATTTCATTTTTAATGTAATACACTTGTTCAATAACTTCGATTTTTTGGCACATAACTAGTAGCTTACCTTTAATAAAGTTTTAGCAACTTTGTGGCAGTATTGGATTCAAAATTGTTTGTGAGTGAGGAATACTTCAACCGAGAGTGAGAAGTCAGAGGACCCAAATATGAGAGTGACATTAGAGATTCAAAGTAAACTTTAGTCGAACATCTTATAGATAATAGTAAAATAAAGTTCCAAACATATAGTAACATTCAATCAACCAATTCAAGACACATAACCCGTATCGAAATAATAATTACTATTTCTACACATATTACAATTTCTACCATATAAAGTTTTTGCTCTTAATATAAAGGAGGAAAAGACTTTTGATAAAATGGTCATAAATATTGTGTTTATTGTTTTATGTCTGCTTATTGTTTTTTTAATACTAAAGCATCACATTCATTTGTCATGTGTGATTGTACAAAGGCTAGATAAGTCTATTTGTGATTTTCATGTTGATTTATACATGAATACTCCTACTAGATGAACTATGGTAACAAAGGATGTATTTAAGGGCCTTATTATGAATATTGAGTAAGTAAAGTTACCAGTCAACCTTATTATTATGGATATATGGGAATTTGGTTTCATTTTTAAATTGAATTACTTAGTGGGACATCTTTCTTCCTTAGACTATCATTAGATACAAGTAGACTTTAACATCCTAGGAACTAAGAGGTTAAGTTTTTTTGGCTAGACAAGATGATTAAGGAATACAATATATGAAGAATAAGTATTTGATGGAGCAACTTATCCTATTAAGCATAATTATTTGATGGAGCAACTTCAAGAATTTTTAGATAAGGGGTATATTATAGTGAGTATATCCTCTTAAGTGTATAAGTAGTTTTTATGGAGAAGAATTATGGCTTTATGAGCATGAGTGTTCAAACTCTTTCTTAGAGTGGTGTTTATAAATGTATTACAATTTATTCACAGAGGTGGTGAATTGGGGTTTAGGAACACAACTGAATAGTTTAGGATTACTCATTAGTTTAGGAGCACAATGAATTGTTTAAGATGGGTTACTCATTAGATAGGTTGATGAACTTATATATACATACAATATTAAAACTTTGTAGAGTTTATGTTTATAGCACAATAGAAAGAGATTCTAGATTTGTGACTAATTTTTAGAGGAGTATATGTAATAAATTAGGGCCTAGGTTGTGTTCAAAGCATGTGTGGATATAGGTAATTCATTCCTTATCCAAAAAGAACAATTCAAACCCTAGAGGACTTTCATCGAACACCTTATAAGTACAACATAACTCAATCAAAACTTTAAGCATTCATTCTGTCTTTTCCCTTTCTTCACCAACATTAACACATTCAAATATCAAATTAAACAATTAACAGTCTCAATCCATGCAAACAACTCAACAACTAATCCTAAGTTTGACGATGAACCTAACATTTAACAGACACAGTGAAAGAAGGAAAAAAACCCAAAACAAATCCTAGAATTCCTTAACAAGTTGAGTACAACTGTAGGGAGACGATAGAGGACAACACCAAGATAACAAAAGAAACTTGTAAGAAGAATGGACGAAGAGAGCACTAAGAGGCAAAAAATCATGTAGGAGAGAGGAGGATGAAAGAACTTCGGAGGCGGGGTGGGGGTAAGGGGACAGGATCCTCTGTCTAATATTATGATGTCTTATTATGTCCCATGAAATTCAACCCTTTATGTATGCAGGTCTAGCGTTTATTTATGTGAGACCCACGTGGGACCTAGATAAATAAATGATTGAGATTCATGGGACAGAATAAGACACTATAAAATTGGACAGAAGATCCGGACTCAGAGGTAAGGAGCTTTGGGTATAACTTTTCAGACACTAGGATGACGTCATTTTTTGTTGAACAAAAGATGTCTCACCTTAAATTTCTTTTAGAAGTTCCAATATTTGGTGATGATACCATAATTTATCGTCAAATGCCCAACATTTGCCTACGATATTCGATAACAGTCGCCAATATTATACCTTTTTCTTTAATTTTTTAATTATGCTAAAAAATTTTAAAATATCAAAAACATAAATCAAGATAGAAATTGTAGATAATAAAAAAAATTTGTGACACCACATAAAGTTATGAAATCATCGTATATATTAAAAAAGATTAATTAAAAGTACAAACAATAATTTTGTTCAGTTATTTTTTTTACAGTTATAATCATCACACATTAACATCTTGCAGTAATCTTTGGAATGACATTGTTATTAAAACCATTTTTAATAATATTAAATTTTATTTTTTTGAAAAATATTATATTAATATTTAATATTGATTAACATATTGTACTATATTGCAATTTATTTTTCATTAAATAGCTATTATTATTGTCATATATGGTAATTAACTTAATGTATTATGAATTTATACATAATAATTATAACTAGTATAACGATTTATGAAATATTACATTATATATAAATTTTCTCACATCTTACTCATGAAATATATATTGCTCTATTTAATAATAATTATCTAATTATTATATTAAAATTTCATACTGTAACATATAATTTATATATTATATATAATAAACTTATTGCAAAAGTGGATCAAAATTAACTTAACGAAAAACTATTTGGCAACAAGTTTTTAAATCCTCACAAATGGTACTATATTTCTTCGAACTTAATCGAAAAAGACATCATTTATCTTAACAACAAATGATGACATTTTCTACTAGGTTATTAGGGCGAAATTAACCTCTCTTCATTTTCATGTTATCCGTCAACATTCCACTTCGTTTATGGTCCAATTACCATCATCCTTTCTCTTATGCTCGTCTCGTGTGTTGTGATCATCACTGTCGAAGAAGCATCCTTACGTGTGCTGGTATTGTTCTTCTTTTTTATTTTCAAACCCTCATTCTTGTGCTCTACTTTATTGATAGGTCTTTATTGTGAGTTTTTTGTTCTTCAGTCGGTGTATAGGTTCTGTTTGTGTTTTGTGTTTCGAAGATGATTTATTAGCTTCGTTTCATGGTTGTATATGTTATGACACGTTTTTTTTACCACCTTTAATTCTTCTTAAAGGAAAGCCTACTAACTAGTTGATGAAAGGTCTTTGAGAGTATTTAACTCTTTTTTTGTTAGGAAAAAATTGTCTTTTCAACATAAACCACTTGTTCATATTGAAAATTTCACAATTTGATTATAGTAGTAATATAACCTTATATATAAAATACTATATTTATGTAGATAAAGAATATGGTCATTTGTACTCTACTTTAAATTCTATAATTTAGATATGATATAAAGGGTAAATAGACAACTTTCATTTTGATAAGGGTAATTTCATCTAAATAGGCAGATCGAAGATGTATAACTACTAAATTGCAGTACTTTGACTTTTCATCGAGAATTTAATTGAAAACATAATGAATTTTTATGCTAAATTGACTTTTTAGAATATAACTCTTAACGTTAATTCGTCGAGAAATGTCAATGTGACAACTAGTTTTTGATGGTAGAAATGAGTTCCATTGGGAGGAATATGACAAAATTGTCCCTAATGAAGGAAAAATCAATGCAGAACAAATACCCTCTTTATACACTAATAACCGCTTGCCTTCCATTCTTGGTCTTCTTTAAGGTTTTTATCATCCAAACTACATCACTTTCTTTATTATCTAGATATCATTTATTGTTATGAAGCTATTATATATATGAACTTACATTTCATTGTATATACTATATGTTGTGTAAAGCTTCCTTGAATCTTCAAGAGAACATAGATGGAAATGGAGGTAGTGACGATGTCACGATAGTCCGTAAAGGATTAGGAAAATTGATTGTTTTGGAAAAATCATCGATTCCAATTACCATATCTGTTGTTGAAACAGAGTATCAATAACCCAACACTTGAGGGAAGATCTTTGAAATTTTCAATTGATACCTTCGAACGTTCAATGACCCTTCTTGGAAATTCAGATATAGGGAACTCATTTACGTTTACCGACTCTCATGTCACTTGGAATTCAAAAAAATAATTATTTCGTTTCCTTTTCGATACGATGGAATCAACGTTAAACTTTATTTATTGTTCGATTTGTAAGAATTTTGGAAATAATTTCTCTACTAGTTAAGGGTAAGGTTTCGTATTATTAGACCTCCCCAAACTTCACATATCAACAATATTGATCTTGGGTTTTGATATTGTTATTGTTGTTGTATATCTGTAAGAATTGTTTAACTTCTAATTAAAATCTTGTACTAGTTACCATATATCATCATATCATATTGCTACCATTTTCAAAATTTTATAAATTATTATTTTATTGTTAATAAATATTAATGATTAAGAATAATTGTTAACTTAAACTTATGACCCCATTATCATATCAAAATTAAATTTTTTGGTATGATTATCTTTTTATGTCCAAAATATATTTACTTTTCAAATTTAAATAACCTACTCTCTGTTTTGTAACAATATGTTTAAAACATTGAAAACAACTTGACAATACTTGTATTCATCGCGAAATCTGTCATATTGGTGACGAAATTCTGTCATCATTGTAAAAACTTACACCTATTGCCACAATTTTCCTTAATCATCATAAAATATATTCACTTATTGAAGGTTTTTAATACCTTCGCAAAATGGAGAACTTATTGCGACGAATTTGTTTATTGTCCTCAAAAGTTAGTATTGACAATTATATAATTGTCGCAAATTAAAACATAGCCAAATCATACATCTGTTGTAGTGAGTGTATCAATCAACTGATATTCTTGGTCGATGATTGACTAAGTAACTGTCATCCTTTGCTTTTCAGGTTAACTAGTTGATCCATTATGAGATCTCCTGCTTTGCATACGGAAGCTCATTTTGCTTTTTTGTCATATCCTTTACCAGTGTGTCTTCAATTGTTCACAAGTAATTTTGTTACTTTTTATTTAAGTAGAACATGTCCTCTGTACGTAATCTTAATCAAAGGGAATAAATCATCTTAATAAACCTGCATCAAGCAAGACCATTAATAACAAGCTTAAATATGACGAAACTCACCTTGAAAATCAAGCTTTTCTAGATCTTTCCAATGGGATGATTAATGGTGTACTTTTCCTTTGTTAAATTCCTTGCTCCCATAGCCCAATTGCCATCGTTTCCCGAAGAAACCATCTAGATTGCCGTCAGCGTCAGTGGAGCCAAATCGAAGGGGCATAATTCACTCTTTATCGACAAATGCATGTTCATGTCACAAATGGACGTGCGTGCATTACCTTGGATAGAGGAGATGCGTTCTGTTTCTAACGTTTTATATCACAAACGGATGTGAGTGCATTACCTTGGATAGAGGAGATGCATTCCGTTTCTGATGTTTTATAGGCCGGACAAAGTAAAAGGAAGGGTCTTGACAATACACAAATATATATTGTCTAAAAAATATATAATTCAATTCCGTTATTAGTTTTTTCAATTAAAATGTTCTTTATTTTATTATGTATCAAAATTATCTCAATTTCTATAATTATAAATACTCAAATAAAGGGATTGGTTGTTCATTTACTCATAAATTTTCTAAATTGAATATATCGGATGCATTTTTATATTTACTTAAATTGCTAACATTCTCATGAATATAAATCTTATCACTTAAATTTTAATCAATAAAATACATATTCTTTATCCTCAAATTATAAGTAATATTTAAAAAGGTCATTAAGTCATTATTATTCTACATGACTTTATTTTTTGTATAAATATGATAAAAATGCTCTGATTTCGTTTAAAACTTAATGCTGAAATCATTTGAATGAATAATATAATTACAAGTTTTTTAATGTTGTAGAACTTTCATCAAATAATCTTTAGTAATCATCTATATTTTAAATTAAAAGTTATAAAAATATTATTATTAATTAAATATTGAATCTAAAAGTATGAAAACTTATCAACTTGCATTTTCTTTATCATAAATTTTCTCTTTAAAGATAATCCGGTAAAACTCTCTAAACTTTCATGGCATAATTTAATTTGATTTGTCCCATTTTATTACTCTTCATTAGAGTAATTACCTTTGCATTCAATCACATCAAAATGTTTCCCATCATGTCAACATTTATATATACTCTCTCCACTATATAAGTAAAAAGGATTGAAAAAATAAGTCATTAAATGGATATTTTGATTAAGATGTTTATCCCATTGTCGATTAAGAATATTTGTACAAGACATATAAAAATTCTCTTTTCTTTTAAAAAGATTCATAATATTTTGCAAACTCTACACATAACAACACCCACACGCTATCTCTTTCACACACACACACACACCCACCATAAAGATGACTTCTCATCTAAGTTAACAATCCTTAACAATTCTATAAGCGGATTCATAATCTTCACATCAATCCAGTAAGCATCTCAATTTTTAATATATAAAGTAATAACATAACTTTTTTTTCTTTGACACCCTTTGATAACTTGTGACTTGAAAAATGTTTACTTGTCAAATAAAATTTGGGAAATTTTTTATCATAAATATTTTTCAAATTTATAAATGTAATATACAAACCTAGTAGTAGTAAGACAATCATAATCCAATCTTCTTACTTTTTGTACCAAGAAAAACATAAGATGACTATACACAAGATTGCAATTTTTATGCATGTATAGCAAGATTAAAAATATGGTTCACACAAACAATATCTTTTAATTAAGACTTATGTAATAAGCAACACATGGAGATTAATAATTATGTGCATACTTTAATTGTAACAAGTAATCAACTAATACATAATTAGCTACAATATCTATAATGAACTGGACAACATTTTTGATCTAACTCAATTGAAAATTTTATAGAATAATTCAAATAAAGTATGGGCACTTTTTTCATATTAGAAGCATTAACAAACTTGATACAAGTTATTCCAATATTACAATAAACTAAAAATTAGTTAAGTTTCTTTATGTTTGATTAATCTTCCATAAAAATGTGTCGAGTTATTCCCCAAATAGACTTATACATATCCACAATTAACTAAAATTCCTTTTTTAAGTCTTGAATTGAAGGTACAAAATTCTTATAAAAAGAAGATGTCTTAAATCTTAAACCTATCATAATTATAGAAGTTATTACTTCTTAAAAATAGGGTGAATTTAAATTATCTTAAAGGAATATATGAATGACATAACCATCTACCTAATCTCTTTTACACTGTAAAGCAACATCCTTATTAATCAAAACACCTTTTAAATTGGTTTAGAACCAAAAGTGGTTCTTAGAGAAAAATAAGAATCTATGTCAATAACTCTTTTTTTCCTTTATCTAATCCTTGTTATGCTTTATCTCCAAAAGATACATTATGAATCTCTTTTTTTACTTATTACTGCAAATAATTTTCAATCTTCTCGTGCTCTTTAAATGGTACTTTTTTTGTGAGAAGTAATAGTGATCTTAACTCCATAAGATATTCTTTGATTCCATAAAATCAACCCCCTTTAAATATTCTATCACAATGATATAATTATATTGAATATTTCCTTTAGATGTTTAAGAAGAAAAGTAATTCCATGTTAAATCAATCTTATCATACATAAAGGATGTTAAGTTTAGCAGTTTTTAAAAATAATTATATATTATTTAATATAATTTTAACTAGAAAAGTATTAGAAACTTAGTTATGATTTAACTACTAGAATAATTAAATATTGAATCATTAAGTTTAAAGATCAAGATCCAATATAGATTTATGTGAATATTTATTTGTTGTATACATTTATATGTTAGAGAGTGCATATTTATCATATTAGTTCTTTGCACATATCATCTATATAAATTGTACATAAATAAACAAAAAAAATGCATGTAGTTCATAAATCAAATTCATCTATGAGGAGGAACCATTAAAGAGAAATTCCTTCTAAATAATTTTCTTAAACAAGAAAATAATTTTCTTAAAACCTAATATAACACTAACATTATATTACATAGCAATAATCTCTAGATAGCCAAATCACATGCTTTTTACAATAAACAAGCCAATGGCATCAACAAAAGATAAATGCTTATCAAAATCATTTTTTTCTCCTTTATTTTCTTAGATAGGTTAGAGGAATGTAATTAGATTATTAAAGATGGACCTACCCACCCAACCTTTATTTGTTTTTCTTCCTATGATTTTGTCCAAGATGTCATATTTTTGCCTACTTTATTTGTAGATAGGTTGAGAATAATCAGTGACTTTCTATAATGGCTTTTAGAATGGTTTCTAGTTAGGCCATTGACATATTTCTTTTCCCCTTTATGTGTTTTAGTCAATTTATATAATTTTAAAAATAATATGGAAGAGGATTAAAAGACATATTCTCAATTTTTTAGGAGAACAAATTATGTATTTAATAAATGATCTCATTATTAATTATGTGATTATATAGGATATATTAATTGGTTGGTTATATCTATAGTCATCCTGTTGCATTTTCTTTTATTATAGCTTTCATATATTGATTACCCTTATTGTAACGAAAAGATAATTGTAATAAATATAAAATGTCAAGCATAATATTTTTTAATATTATTACCAATGTGCTAGTTTAAAAGTGAGCATTTTAATCCTTGTTTTAAACAATATATAACCATGAAATTTAGTAATAATGCAAATAATTTTTGTAGAATATATGCCTTGTAAGTATTTAGTCTTGATAAATGACTTAAAGATCTATAAGAAGTTCCACCAAAAATTGTCTTTGCATTCAAACAAGACTTTTCAAAAAATTCATTTTTGCTTACGGGAGGTGAGTTTGTCTACCTACTCATTTCACAATTTTTGATTAAGTCTAGTTTGCATGATCATTTTTTTATAGATTGCATTTGAATATATATTGGACATATGATAGTGTTTGTAATGAATCTAGTTCTACCATTAAGATAATTTTAGATAGTATAAATTTCAAACTGTGTTATAAAATGTTATATTTGAAAAGTTATGATCTTTATAAAGAATCGTGATTTCTTTTCATGCAAATGATCTTATAGCTTTCTTGTTATTATTGGTTCAAAGAAAATAAACAACTTTCATTTAAGTTTTTATAATGCAATTTAACAATATTATTATACATTTATATTGCCACATCTTAAATTAGTTTACTTTTTATCAAATGATCTTGTAGTTTTCTTGTTATTCTAGATTTAAGGAAAATAAACAAAATTTTAAAGCTTTTATAGTGAGATTCAATAATAATATTATAATTCTAAAGCCATAAAATATAGATTAGAAAAATAATGATGAAGAATTTTCTAAAGCCAAAGTTGAGTCGCATTAAAAGAATGATAAAAAAATGCCTAACAAAGTGAAAGATACATTTGAAATCTAAACGCATACTCTATGATATTAGCACTTTAGTTGTTTGAGTATAGCATGTATAATTTCATAAGGTCCTAAAAAAAGGGTAAAGATCATGAGAGATGATGGGGAGATTGAGATCAAAGACAAAAGAAGTGAAGATTACCATTAAAAGATTGTAATAATAATGGTGATGAGTATTTGAAAGATGACAGAGAGATTGAGAGCAAAGATAAAAGAAATGAAGACTACCATTAAAAGATTGTAATAATAATAGTGTTGATTATTTGATAGATGGAGAGGTGCTTGAAATTAGGCAAGCTCTAAATGTCCAATTCAAAGAAAATAATTTTAGAGAGAAATAGGATAGTATTTTTCATACTTGATGCTACATCAACAATAAGGTATGTAGTACAATCATTGATGTAGACAAATGTAGATAACATTTCCTTAGGTAAAAAGGTGAGCTTGCATACAATGAAACATTCTCAGTCATATAAATTTCGATGGCTAAATAGATGTGATAAGGTGAGAGTCAATAAACAAGTATTTGTTTCATTCTTGAGTGGGAGATATTGAGATGAAGTATCATGTAATATGGTGCATATACATGTTGATCATATTATCTTAGGGATACCTTGCGGATTTGATATAAGAGTAAAAAAAGATGGGCTTAAGGATGTATATTATTTTGCCATAAATAATAAATTAATTTCTTTTTCACCATTGACAGCTAGGCAAGTGTATGAAGGTCAACTCAAATTTAGAGGAGAGATTAATAAAAAGAAGAGTGAGATGAAAAATAAGGATGAGAGATAAAAATCAAAAGATGGAGAAAAAATTAAGGGAAAAAAAGAGTATTGAAAGATAACAAAGAAACAAGTGAGCTTTTATATTAGAGAAAGTGAGATTAAGAAATCTTTTCTCTAACCAAGCTATGCTTGTACTCTTGTACAAAGAGACTTCCTTTAATATTAACAATCTTTTCGGATTTTCAAGATCCATTATTTGTTGATGATCTAAGTGGTTTACAACTAGTTGGAGAATTGAACATTAAATTGATTTAATAATTGTATTATAATTCATAATATACTAGCGTATAGAAGTAATATGGAGGAGACCAAAAAACTTCAAAGGCAAGTTGAGGAGCTTTTATTGAAAGGGTATAGGAGAGATTGTATGTTTTTTTTGTTTTGTTTGGATCTTCTTTATTCATAAGAAGGATAAGTCATCATAAGGGATGTATATTGATTATTGAACTTTCAATAAAATAATGATAAAATATGTAAATCCCATTTTTGTATTAGGTGATATATATAATGAGTTGTATAATTCTTACATATTCTCAAATTTTAATTTAAAAAGTGGATATCAATAAATTGTGATGAAAGAAGATCACCTTTAAAACAAAATATACAATTTATATGAGTGGTTATTGATGGCCTTTGGATTATCTAATGCACTTTGTACTTTTCTAAGGTGAATGAATTATATTTTGCATGCTTTTGAGAAAAAATTTATGTTTATTTATTTTGATGGCATTTTGGTCTATAATAAGTCTTTAGATGAGCATATTGAAATGTAAATTTTGTTTTTGGATATTTTGAGACAAAAAATATATAATAATCTAAAAATGTTCATTTTTTACAGATAAAGCAATTTTTATTGGATTTCTTATTAGTGTAAAAGGGATAGAGGTTAATAATAAGAAGGTTAAGGATATTCAAGAATGACCTACACTTAAATATGTAACTGAAGTGATAAGTTTTATAGTTTAGCTATCTTTTAGATGATGTTTATGAAGGATTTTAGTACACTAACTACAACACTCATTGACGTTGTAAGAAAATTTGTTAGATTTAGGTGAGAAGATAAACAAGAGTTTGTTTTTTATTTGAATAATGAAAACTTATAGTTTGTTCTTTTATTAGCTTTGTCTTCTAAACCTTATAAGTAAAGTGTGATACATCCAAAATATGTATTGATGATATTTTGACATAAAAATCAACCAATTACCTACTTTATTGAGAAACTCAGTGGATCTGGTCTTAGTGTAAAACCCTAAACCTTTCTTTTCATTAAATAAAATTTTTTATTTTAGGTGAAAATTGTTTTTAGATGAATGGTGAATTTTTGTGGAACCCAACTTTAAAATAATGAAAAGTATCTGGAATAATTTTTAGAGTTAAATTATAATGAAACAAATTGAAAATAAGTTCGATAGGATGGATTTTGTTGTTTTCAAAAGTTTAAGACTAAAATGCCCTTTTTGGAAACTAATGGGTATTAATGATTTTAAACTCAATCAAAAACTTTTAAAGCATCTAATTAATAATTATTGATCCTAATTAGAAAATTTCACGGTCAAGTTGACAATAAGACGATTACAGAATATCTTCGAAATGTAGTTCGATTAGTTTGTGAATTAAACTCATTAATGGGACATTTTGGTGTTTTTTATGGATAATGGTGTGAGTGGATTAGTAAGTCACACCTAATGACCAATTAAAGGCTTTTTTAAGGGTTAAGCATCATTTATTAAATGAATAATTAGTCATTAGAGACAACTATTAAGACATTGATATGTGTAAAGCATCAAGTAAGTATAAAAAGAATAAAGTAAGACTTTTAGCTTCATTTGAACATAACCGTGAGAGTGTTTGAGAAAGTAAACGTTAGAGAGACAAAACAAACGTGAACAAAAGAGAAGTAAGGATGAAGATAATCCAAAGAGAGAGCAAGAAGAGGGCTTCCATTGTTGATTGGTTTTTATGGAGATTTGGAGAAACCTTGATCAAACCTAAGTTTTCATCATTTACCTAAAAGATTTGAGAAAGAAAGTGGTAAGTTTTCCTAACCTAAATTTATGATTTTTATGGGTTTTTTTTGAGTGAGAAGGATGTGTTTAGGATTAGTGGTTTCTTGGTGTTATTTTGGTGTTTCTTTTCATAGAATTGATTGAATATAACATGATAGGAACGTGTAGTAGAATTCTACCTTAGGTTGGTTTGAACTAGCCCTATTGTTTTGGACATAAGTTAGCCTATAGAGCTACAAATTGAGTTATTCCAATTGGAGATGAAACTAAGACATAGTACTAAAAATCTCTAGAATAAAACTATACCTAATTTTGGATGAATGATATCGAAGTTGAGATTAAAAATGGTAACCTAATACTGCCACTGTGTTGAAATAGATTGTGATATTTGGTACATTTTTTCATGATTTAAAAGTTTAAATGGCATGATTTTTAATGATATGGAAATTAGAGAGTTAGGGCAACAAATGTCTAGAAGACTTCAAAGCTTAATTTGAACATTCTCTATGTGAAAAGTAAGTAACAAATATAGGTATGGATTCTGGACATAGGTCATAACCGTGACTCATTATGCATGATCATGATATGGTGAATTAAATTGAGTGAGATAGTTTTTTAAAGAAATTGATAAGTTAGAATGGGTAAAATATGATTTTAAGTGACTTTTGAATTTAGAATTGGAAATGGAGAACAATAGGTAGGTTACGATAGTAAACAAAAATACGATTAGCGTACGTATTACGCAATTAAATACTAATCTCGAATTCGGTTAAATTGAATTTATAATGTTAATATCTTATTCTCGAATTTGGAAATACGTGCCTAAGCAAAATGCACTTGTGTAGATAAAAGAAAGGCTTAAAACACGTGAGTGTGTTTGGAAGTTGTTTAACGGTGAGTGCATTTCAAATGTATTTTATGAAAATGATTTCTATTTTATCTTGAAGTGAATACGGATTATGAGTTTTATATGTGTGATGTATTATAAGTGAATATTACTTGTATAATTTAATGTTTTTAGTAATATATGAATTGAAGTTTGAAAGTTAAATTTTATATGATTTGATTTTATATTGAGATGATGTTATTGGTTGATGAAAAGGAAATAGTTTTTTTAGTCTATAGTATACCAATAGGTTTTATACATATTATTATATCGGTGTATAACAATTAAACTAGTACGAGTAAGTGATGAAAAACTAGTTCTGTAACTAGTGGTTAACTAATTGCTGGTAAGTGATGTAGAACCAGCTATGTAACTACCAGTATATAGCATTTAACCTAATACCGATATGCAGAACCAGGTTCGTAACTATCGATGTCTAGTGGTTATCCTAGTACAGGTAAGCGATGTAGAACTAGCTCTGCCACTAATAGGTAACTAGTCGTGGTTAAGTAAAGCAGAACAAACTCTGTGACTTTATGCTTGAGGGTATCATATGACAAAGAAATTAGTGATAAGCTATATTGTGTAAGAAATTCATGACATTTTTAATGCTGCCATTATTTATTTGGAAAGAAATTTAAGAAAATTGATTTATGAAAGTATATATATTTCATATTAAGTATTGAATTATATGATAAACTTTTTCTAGGGGAGATTTAAATAGTTAAATATAATTTGAATAGAAATTCTAGCACTTACTAAGCTCATTTTGCTCACACACTCTTTTCTATTTTTAAATGAAACCTCCTAGGTGCACGTTTAGGAGTTTTAGTAGCGAGGACTCCACCTCACGACTAGTCAACTTCATTATGTGTTGCTGTGTAGGAATTTTTGCCTTGTAAATGTTTTTGGTAACATTTGCATTTTTATGAATATGTTTTGGACTATATTTTGTGTAAAGAACGCATATATATGAATGTTTTAAAGTTAAATACATCAATATGTTGGAGTTTATTTTTAAGATTATTGAAGTGATTGTTGATATTGCTTATCAATGGATTTAAAGTCCAAAATTTGTAGTGAGATTTTGAGATGATTATAGAAGTGTTTTAGAACTTTTATAGAGATTTGAAAATGGGAAGGTCAAAATGTAGCCAATATGTTGCCAAAAGTTTTAATAAAAATGATTTTGAAAAAATCCACTACTAATATCTTATTATGATGCAGTAAAGCTTTTTGATTAAAAAGGAAATAAGCTTAGCTCTATGGGAACTTTCAAGTTGGATCAAATATCAATAGGAAGGTCACCATGGGGTGCCAAGCAAGCCGCCTAGTCATTTAAGGATATGGGTGTGTCACTTAGTTATCTAACTTATGATAAGGAGATGTATACAATAGTAAGGGCTTTTGAGATATGGCAACATTATTTGTGATCTAAAATTGGCTTGTCAAAAAATCTCAAACCTAGTTTTTTATCAGCTCAAATTAAACATGGATAGACCACAGACGACTCTGGACTCGACCAAAAATTTATTGAACATTTTTTGAACATTTTGAAAAGTTTTGGAATGAGTCCGAACGAGTTTTAAAAGCCCCGAAATGTGCTTTAGAGACTTAGGTGATATTTTGAATGAAATCCGAATGGTTTTTGTGACATTTAGTGATTCCAGATTCAATCTGAAAATTCTTTCGGGCAATCAAAAAGTTACCAAATAATTTCAAAATGCAACAAAAACCTCTAGAACTAGGATTGGAGTCCATAGGAACTGAAACAAATCAAAACGGAAGTTATTTGAATAGAATTCGGATAATCTGAAATTATTAGACTAAAATGCCCTTTTTGGAAAGTAATGGGTATTAATGATTTTAAACTCATTCAAAAAAATTTAAAGCATCCAAACAATAAGTATTGACCCTAATTAGAGTATTTCATGGTCAATTCGATGGTAAGATGGTTAAGGAATATTTTCAGAATTTAATTCAATAAAGGGCAATTTGATTTTTTTAGATGTCATTAAAAAGCAATATGGTCTTTTTACATGTCATTAAGGATAATTTGGTCATTTTACATGGTGTTAGTGGAAGAATGAGTCATTAGAAGAGAACCAATAGGA
>JANSVB020000436.1:475158-493603 GCA_025504935.2 Erythroxylum haughtii | reverse complement strand
TGATCAATGACTATAAACCTTACCATAATTTTGGAAATTTACATTGCTTAGTTTGCTAGTATTTTCCGTAGGTTTTTATTGATTTATGCTGGAATTTGTAAAATTCTTATTGGAATTGCTACTTGGCACTTAAGCTTTTATGGCTTAAATGTTGTTGGTCATAGTTTCATTAGTTAAATGAAAACTCTGTCAGTTAAAAAAACTTTTAATTTTAACTGTATTAAAGTGAACAACAATTAAGACAAGCTATTGTATTATAACTATGTGGTATATGTGCATTTTCAATAGGTTTGTGCTCCTTTGAATTGTTAAGAGAAATAGTCCACGAGCTTCGGAGTACAGTGCAGACATTGGCAACTCAGTTGCAACAATAGATGGAGTATAAAGCTCAGCTCCATAATGAGATGGATGAGTTCAAGGGGAGGGGTAGCATCTCATCGTAGCAATTAGAGCATCCGCGGTCACCATATCAATAGTGTACTTGTAGTCATTTCATTTGAATTGCAAATACTTATTATGTACAATTTAATGTTTTTATTATCAATTATGATAATTTTAACTTTATATCATCAATCAACTTTATGTTTAACAAATTCAATGTATAAACAAATCAAAATATTATGCACAGATAATTCATAACTATTTAAATTATAGATCAACTATAAGATCATCAAATAAAATTTAATGATAGGATTTAAAAAAAAAATTATTGACGAAAAAACAAAGGTTTGTTGGTAAAATCAATTCTATTTACTGACAAAAAATAACAAACTGTCGGTAATATTGACAATAAGCAATAACCAATTCTATCACTAACTTTACTGATAGCATTTGCAGTAGAATAATCATTGGTATACTCACAGACAGAGCAAACATAGCTGTCATTAATTTTGTAATAAAATTACCGATAGAATAACCAATACCGTTTGTAAATTTACTGACAGACAAATTTGACCATTGGAAATTTACTGACAGTCGACCGCAAGAATAACCAACGGTATATTCACCGACGGTTACATAAATTGTCTGTCTTGTCAAAAATTATTACCTACATTCATTTTTATGATGCCTTGTTTCGTCCTTAAATTCTGTTACTAAACTATCTTCCTAACGGAATGTCTAGGTTTTCTGTCAGTAATACCCATCGCTAAACGACATTTTTTATTGTGAATTAAAGGTAACATTCTATCAATTTAAGAAAATTTCAAGAATTATAATAATAAGCATTCCATAAAGAGATATGTAATCAAGATGGAAATTTATAAAACCTTTGACTCCATCTATTGAAAATTCATATTAAAAACTTGGGAGCCTTTTTTTTCCATAAAAATTCATTAATTGGTTAGATCAATGCATAAATTTAGTCCCTTATAGCATATTATCAAATGGATAGCCGACAAAATTCATTACAAGTTCTAATGGATTAAGGCAAGGTAACCCTATCTCTCTATACTTATTTACACTATATATTGAGGTTCCTACTAGAGTAGTTTGACATATCATAAGCATGAAAAAATGATAATTTATTTTTCGTTTGTTGATGACTTGCTACTTCTCTTAAGGCTTGATCCTAGTTCTTTTCTTTCTTGTTATATCTTTAACTTATTAGAAATTAATACCATTAACCTTCCTTTCATATATTTGATCATACCTATTTCATATAAAATACTAACCTATAAGGACTTCCTACCTTTGATTGAAAGGTTATAAAAAGAATTAATAGTTGGTATAACAAAAGTCATTCTTTCATAGATAAATTTTAACTCATCAATTTAGTATTCAACTTTATGCTTATATAGAAGAATTCATATCTAGCATTTCCTAAAATAATGATTAAAAAAAATAAAGAACATGTTAAGGTTGTTCTTTTGGTCATGAGATCTCAAAACAAAACCATTTGTCAAAGTAAAATGGATCGATGTGTGTATCCCTAAGGAGGAAATATGAAGAATTATAGTTGAAAAAAAGCCTTATGGGTGAAATTGATCTATGCTTAATACTTAAGGAAGAAGAGCTTCTAGAATATTAGACTAAAAAATAAAAAAATGATGGATATTGCTTCATATTCTATAGCTAAGGGAGTAAGTTAGACTAGATTTGAAGCATATATTTGATGAAGGCTCTATCATATGTTTGTAGTTTGATAACTAGAGCAACAATAGGCTAGTATATATAATCAATAATTTCTCAAATCTTTAAGACTCAATTCAAGATGGCATAATAGTTAAAAGGATTAATATTAATAGAGCTACAGTAGAAGGACTTGGTTTGAATTAATGGAGATTATTCCAAATTACAATCCTAACTCTAATAGTAAGGATTCAATTTAATGGTTAAGGCATTCATTTGATATTTTTTCAACAAATATTTTAAATAGTTCCTCGTAATCAAATCCTTAAAAGCTTAGTAGAACAAAATTGTATAGTATAAGCAATCCTAAAATTCTTATTCTTCTTATGGCTAGATATCAAAAGGAGACTAACCAAGATGGATAAGATATTGGAAAACTCCTACTTATCTAATTGATATATAAAAACATATGTTCTCCTATTGCAATTATTCCTCTTACTCATGGGAACAACTCTACAATCTCCCATGAACAAAGTTGGATTGGCTTAATACTATTGATTGGATAAGTCAAAGTTATAGGATGTACAAAAGTGAACTCTTTATTTATAAAATTTCATTTGGTTACACAAACATAGCAACTCTTATAAGAACTTAAAAGCTCAATAAACAACAACTTATAACTCATACAATTTATCTTTAATGTAGTAGTAATTTGGATAAAAGTTAGGGAATCTCCATAATATGATCATGAATGAAAACATCATGATGTTGCATAATTAGGAGGCACAATATGTCCCTAGAACTAATGTTTTCTATTCCATATAATTGAAAGACCTTAAAGGATTAACATCCTATCCTAAAGCTAAGGTGTACTTCAAAAACTATAACTTGATGGCATGACCTATAATCCCAAGCTAAGATAATGCAAATCTTAAAACCAAGGCGTAAACTCTCAAACTACTTACCAAATAAGGTTTCCATAATGATTTATTATGATATATCTAACTAAGCTAGCTTGAATTTAACTATTTAGCTATTCCCTTGTTATAAATTTTACTAAAGCTATTATACATTAAATCAATAATTTATTTTATTGAAAAATGGTTGCTTTATGATTGGATTTTTTAGATAGTTATGGTCATTAATAATTAATTTAGTTCTAACTTGCTCTAATAATTTTGAAAAAAATACCAAATTTTGATTACAATACTTGTGTATAATTTAGGCATAACTAAGTTAGAATTTGATTCTTATAAACATTTTAGTATCCAAAAAAATATAAATAATAAAAACATATGAATAAGTGAGAATAAGTAAATATGCTTTGTTAACTTTAATCCAAGTCAAAAAAATGAAGCTAAAGATTGGTATTAGTAGTCATTTTATACAATGACCTAATAAAGTGACTAGGAGTATTCATGAAAAGGTTTTCTTATGTCAAAATGTTTGGTGACTTTTCAATAAATCCTCAAAATTACATTTTTTTCACTTAAAAAGCTTTGTTTTTCTATTAATTTAAGCTATTAGAATGTTTGAAAGTTTAAGAATCTCACTCATTTATGCCTACTTTATATATTAGGATGACTTTTATATGTTAATTTGATATTTTAAGGACTTTTAGGATATATTAAATTAATTTATGATTTAATGCATGTACTTAAATGCCTAATTAATTGATGAACAATTCCATTAAGTGAATGATAGATAGTTTTGATTACTTTTATTGATTTATTAAATGCTTTCATGGAAATATTATCTATTTAATTTAAGAGTGATTCATCTGATTTCCTTAAGGATAAGAAAAAGATCAAATGCGAGAATATTTGATGTGAATAAAATATTTACATATTTTGTTATTTGCTTGATTTTGATGTAAAATTATTTTATTTTACTAATTTTTTATATTTTCAAATAATTAAGCAAAATTGACTTTAGAATGATATTGTTCAAGATGTAAAATCCTGAATAAAATTGTAATTATTAGTTGAAATGGTGTAAACCACACCTATGTGCGAGCCCATACCTAGATGGATCAACTGTACGAAGTGACATGACCTGAGACATAGTCATGTATGAGAATGTGTATAAATTAAAAGAGAAATAAGGATAATTATGATTTAGTGACATGATCGTACGTGAAACTGTGTCCATTACTCAGAGCAAATATGATGATCGACTATTTAGTTATATAAATATGATAGAGATTGTGTACATCACTTGGAGGAAATAGTGAGATCCACAGTCATGCCTTGGACTACGTATTAAGTGGAAAAAAAGGTATCTAAATACAAAAATCCAAGTTTTAGGTAGACTTTAGTCATCTTTTAGAGAAAAAACAATCTGAAGACATCTTTTTTCATTCCAAAGTTTGGAGTAGCCATAGTGAGACTTTTAAAATCCTTGGGAATTCAAATCTAATTTATTTTTCATAAGAGAATTAAGATCCAAACATCATTTCAGTAGATCAAGCTACAAAAAAATTAGGATTCTATCTAGATTTTTTATTTCATCTTTTGATTTTATTGTTTTGAATATGGTTTATAGCAAAATATTTTTCAAACATTATATAGGAAAAATCATAGTAGCTACTTTTTATATATTAGCTTAAGCTTATTTATAATATGGGATATACTTTTTGAATTACTTTTGATTAAACTTAAAGCAAACATATTCATACTAGTATCTAAATATGATTTAAAACTTAGCGCCTCAAAAGAGCTTATTCTAAGTAAATCAAGACTTAGATAGTATGGGTTAAGTAAAGTGCTTAGGAGACACCTATATAATCTTCTTAGTGTTAGAGTGAAAACTTCTTGGGAGACACATATATAATCTTCTTAGTGTTAGATATAGGAATTAGTGTTGTTTCGAAAAGCTAAGAGGCTTATAGGGTAAAAATGGGCATATAAAAGGAAGACAACAATATCATAAAAAGAAGAACAAGAGTTCAATGCTTGACTGGTAACTAAAGAGTACACAAAACATAAGAAGATTAATTATATCAAAATATTTTTCCCAATAGTTCATCATAATTCTATCAAGATCTTGATGGTGTTAATAATAAGTTTTGATATGTATTTGATGTATTGGTGAAGATAGCTTTTCTTTATAATGACTTGGAGGAAAAATTTACATCAAATAAAATGAAGGGGTTAGTCAACCTAAAAAGGAGTATTTAGTGTGTAAGTTGAAGAAGTTACTTTTATAAGTTAAATAAGTCTTCATGGAAACCGTTACAATGTTTGACTTTTATATGGTTTAAATTGGCTATAAGGGATATTAATATGAATGTTATGATTATGTTAAGATCACTAATGATGGATCAATTTTTTCAACAACTATATGTGGATGAAATACTAATTATTGTAAATAGTATGTATGATTTGAATGGCTAAAGATCTTATTATTAAAGGAATTTGGGATGAAGGATTTGGGTGCAACTAAGAAGATATTAGGAATGAAGATTTGTAGGTATAAGAACTCTAAAAAATACTATTTTCTCAATCAAGATACATTAAGGAGGAGTTTGAAATATTTAGAATAAGGAAGGCTAAACTTGTAAGCACTCATTTGGAAATCAATCTAGGCTTTCCTTGAAATAGTGCTCAAAAATAGATGAAGAGGTTAAGGATATGTCTAAGGAGATGTATGCTAGAAATTTTGGAGGTTTAATGTATGCAATATCTTTTGTAAGGATATATTTTGACTCGTGTTATTAGTAAGGTCATTAAGTACATTTCATAACCTAAAAGACAACATTAGAAAGTATTTAAGTGGATATTTAGGTATTTGTCAGGTATGTCAGATTATAATAAGAGGTCAGCTACAAGGCATTCTTTTTTTTAGAAATTAAAAAATGCTATAGGGCATTCTTTCACTCTTACAAGAGAGTTTATTTACTAGAAATCAACATTATAGTTTATGATTACATTGTTTACAAATGAATCAAAGTATATGATAATGTTTAAACGCCATAATAATGCTAAGAAAGCATTATAGCTTACAATACTAGAGAAGGAGGTAGGAATTAATCACATGAAGAGTTCAAATTCATCGTGATAGTTAAAGACAAAGCATTAGATGTGAGGTTTTACAAGATGAGGAAGTTGATTACATCTAGATAGATTTTATTAGAAAAGGTCCATCCTTTTGTGAATATAGGTGACATGTTGATAACGAATTGTTGATTATTCCTACTCTTCTTCCTTTTCATTTTACAAGACGTTTATTTGGTTCTAGTTCAGTTTCATTTAGTTATAAATTTTTATCTTCTGATTGTGATTTCTTTCTGGTTAAGAATAAAATATGTTTGAATGAAATTTGTAATAACTTCATCTCACTTTCAAAATTAGTATGTAAAGATGGGATAAATCTTTATTCACTATTTTTTTAAAAACTTAAATCACCTTATATAAAAATAGGGACGGATTCTTATGCATATGAATTTGGCAACAAGCTAGGAGTATAGTCGACTTCTTCACTTAAGATAAATTTAATATGCATGATTAGCCTAAAACAAAGTTGTTTTAGGGTGGAGGTCGAACTATTCGGATATTTCAAAGTTTGGTTTGGTCAACCCTTAAGCAAGTTTGGTAGAAATTCAATTAACTCAAATTTGAATGTTGATTTCTAACTAAATCAAATAGAATTGAGACCCATCTACGTACCATTCTTATCAAACAAGGTGAGAGAGTATGAACATTTTTCCATATACTTACAGAATTTTATCCAAGTCATCTTAAGTTTAGACCCTGTATAAATTTCATGCACGCATAAAATGTGGAATCTCGACACTATCTTCAAAAGTTTTAAAAAATTTTCCATAAAGAATAATAAGCCTAAATATACTCCACCTATGTGTCCAATTTTGGTCTCTCATCTTGGTCATGTTAGTTTTAAGCATTTGAATAATTTATGGTGATCTAGCTTATATTCGTGATTAGGCTAGCATATCTTCATCTAGAATGCTTCTAAACTGTGAACACTTTTCTTCTTAGTTGTAGGAAATCATTTGTTGGTAGTATTTCTTTTTGGAAGGAGATTGAAGAGAAACTTTAGCAGGTATTCAAATGACATTCATTTCCTTATTTTTTGATAATGTCAACAATGATTTTCTATAAATTTTAATCGAATTTGTATCAGTTTCTATATTTTTTATTCTAGGTTTGTCATCATCTTCTTTCAGATACTTCAGGAACATCGTTATGCGTGTCGATTGAGGTTAGTGATTTTATTTTGTTCTACGTTTTTTAAACTTGGTTTAATTTGGGTATTTGTTTGCGGTTTGAACTGAGAATCTAAATGTATTATATGACTGATTTAATTTGGCCTACATGAACTGAAACTTGTTTGTTGTATGAACTTCAGTTTATGTATGAATTAATATAGGACAAGTTTGACTATTTAAATTGTATATGTTAAATTAATTTATTCAAATAAGTATTCATATTTTTATGTTTTTATGAATACCTATTTGATTAGGCACTAGTACATAATTAATATCCATTAGATATGAAACTTTTAACAATAATTCTCTTCTGACATATATGATTACAAGCATATATATTGGATATTCAGTTTAAATATATTTTAGATGTGAACCCATAAACCTTGACCCATAACCCATTATGGATCTCTCATGAGGCTTATAGGTGAAAAATACCAGGAGCTTAGGAGTCAGAACGAGAACTTGTTATGTTGATTCATAAGTCTTATCTTAGATGTTTTGTAATCTTTGGCTAACATGAATGATACTAACTATGAATTCACTGTTTTAAATTAACAGTTTTTCAGAAATGAGTTTCCAGGATAGATCTTGGATGTATAGAAGATTAACCCCTGATGGTTTCATTAATCCTAAATTTGTTGAGGGAGTTGAAGCTCTTATTCTATATGCATGTTCTCAACCTGCATATATGGATGGGTCAAAGATCATATGTCTATGTAAAAAGTGCAAACACAAATGTTTTCTTACTATTGATGAAGTTAATGGGCATTTGCTGAGAAAAGGGTTTGTCCCCAATTATTTGAGTGGACATGACACGGGAACCTGACATTTATAGCACCTCAAGGGGTAATCAAACAGAATCGTCTGTCAACCTAAATGAGTATGAAGGGGGATTGGGTTTACAACAAATTATGTGGATGAAACTGAAAATCCGTACATGCGAACAGTATATGATGGGGTCAGTTATACCTTTGAAAAAAATAGGGAAAATCTTGAAGAAGAGCCTAACCCACAAATAAAAATAGTTTTTTGACTTACTACAGTCAGCTGATTGAGAATTGTGGCCAAATTGTGAGACAACGACCTAATTGTCTTCAATTACTCAAATATTAAACATAAGTCTGAAGGGCATATTTCAGATCATAGTTTTGATAAAATTCTTGAATGGTATAATGAATTATTGCCTGTTGATCATACAATGATTGATAGTTTTTACAATATAAAGAAACTTATTAAGGGTCTTGGTTTACTTGTTAAAAAGATTGTTTGTTGCAAATTGGGATGTATATTGTAATGGGGAGATGATGTGGACTTAGAAAAGTACAAATTTTGGGGTCAATTTAGGTTTAAGCCTAGAAAGTGTTCAATCAAATAGAAATTAGTACCCTAGAAGCGGATGCATTATTTCTCACTAACTACGAGACTTCAAAGACTTTATGCTTCTGATGTTACTGCATCTCACATAAGATGGCATGCTGAACACGAACAGAAAGATAGAGTTTGATTCATCCATCAGATGCATTGGCATGGAAATATTTCAATGACACCCATCTAGATTTTGCAGTTGAATGTCGAAATGTTAGGTTGGGATTATCGACGGATGGATTCCAACCTTTTGGTCAATCCGGGCATCAATATTCATCATGGCCAATCGTAGTTACTCTTTATAATTTGTCTCCTTGGATGTGTATGAAAGAGGCATATATGTTCTTGATAGTGATTGTGCCAGGGCTACAAATCCGAAGCATAAAATTGATGTTTTTTTACAACCATTGATATCTGAATTGCAGCATCTTTGGGAATACGGTGTTCAAACATATGATGTCTCTCTGAAACAGAATTTTGTATTAAGGGAAACTTTGATGTGGACCGTTAGTTTTTTTTTTTGGCATTTTCCATGTTATATGGATAAAGCACAACTGGAAAATTGGCTTGTCCTTATTGTGATAATGATTCTAATGCATTTTATCTTCCAAACAAGGGAAAAATATTTTAGTTTGACAATCAAAGGATTTCTTCCTCAAGATCATCCATTTAGGCACAATAAACATAAGTTCATTAAGAATAGGATGGTAAAAACACCTCCTCCTCCTCTAAAAGTTGGTGAAGAGATTTTGCAAGAGATTGAGAAATTAGGCTTGCTGAAAGTAACAAAATTTGAAACTGATGAAGTTAATACAAGCATTAGTTAAAACTTTGATTAGAGAAAATGAAGCATATTTTGGGATTTGTCAAATTGGAAAATGAATTTGATATGTCATAATCTAGATGTGATGCATATTGAGAAAAACATTTTTGACAACTTGTTCAATACCATTATGAACATTTAAGGGAGGACAAAAGACAATGCCAAATCATGAGCTGATTTGCAACTTTTTTTATAGAAGTAATGCGTTACATAAAGATCTTCACACCGGTAAATATCCGAAAGCATGTTACACTTTAGACAAAAAATAGAAGGAGCTTTTGTGTGAACGGTTAAAAAGGTTAAAGTTTCCTAATGGTTTTGTTTCAAACTTGACTAGGTGTGTGGACTTGAGGAAGTATAAACTATTTAAAATGAAAAGTCATGATTGTTATGTGTTTATGCAAAGGCTAATTCCAATTACATTTCGGGAGTTGCTACCAAATAAGATTTGGGAAGTAATAACAGAATTAAGTATGTTTTTTTAAAAGTTTAACATCATTTGAATTCAAGTTGGTTAAAATGGAAAAACTAGAAAAGGAAATTCTAGTAATTTTGTGCAAGTTAGAAGGGATTTTTCCTCCAAGCTTCTTTGACTGTATGGAGCATCTACCTATGCATTTAGCACACGAGGCTAAACTAGCCAGTCGAGTTCAATATCGATTGATGTATTCATTTGAGAGGTAATTTAATAAAGATGATTGTAGTTGAAGTAATAACATGTTTTAAAAACTAAATTATAATAATCCTATTCACTAATATAGGTATTTGCATCACTTAAAGAAAAATGTCAAAATCAAGGCTATAGTTGAAGGTTCGATATGTAATGCTTATTTAGTGGAAGAAGCTAGTACATTTTGTTCATATTATTTTGAGTCACATGTTCACACAAGAGAAAGAAAAGTTCCTCGTAATGACGACGGGGGAGAAACGAGTGATGTTGATGGTAACTTACCATTTTCACATATCCTGGATGAACACATAGACATTTAACAAGAAGAATGTTAACAAAGGAAGAAATTGAGGCTAACTATGGTTACATTTTATTGAACTCTCAAGAGGTTCAACCTTTCGTGTAGTAAGTTGAAATTGATTATTTGGGTTTTGAAATTTAGCGTTATTCATAACTGAAATACATAATAACGTTTCTAGATTATACGAAGAATTGTTGTGCCACTTAATGCCCGACAAAACACAGGATGATATCAATAAAGAAGTTAGAAGACACTTTCCTCAATGGTTCTAGAAATATGTAAGTTTTCACTTACAAATATTGAAATGATTGAATTATAAGATTTAAGTATTCATATGGCATTATACTATTTAATATGATAATTTCTTTTATTTAGGCCTTAGAAAATCCAATAGAGAATAAGTTCATATGTGATCTTGTGAAGGGAATTTTATGAATTGTTAAATCGTATCCGTTGTATTTCGTTAATGGATACAAATATTATACAGAATATCATGGTTATAACATGATAACAATAAATAGTGGAGTTTGCATACAGGGAGAATTGATGGATTACTAAGGTAAAATTATTGAGATACTTGAAATTGAGCACCCTACATTATTAATAAAGTGAAGTGAGATATTTAAGTGTGACTGGTTTTATCCAACTCCAAATGTTAATACAAAAGTACATAATCGATACAATCTAGTTGAAATCAACAAGCAAAGAAGATTTAGACAATTTAAACCTTTCGTATTAGTAATTCAAGTGATCCAGGTGTATTATGTCCCTTTTTTCAGTTTATGAAGAGATAAGTCAGATTGGATTGCTATTTGCAAAGTTAAACCTAGAGGTGTTTTTGAATCACATGGAAAAGGAGAACAGATAATTGAAAGTGAAGCGTTTCAGGAAGATGTTTATGAAATAAATGCATTTGTCACATATGATGATAATGAACCTTTGAATGATCCATCTAATAAATATGTTGAAATTTCATCTGGAAAGAATGATGAGGGCCAGAGATCTAAAGAGGAGCCTAAATTTGATTCTTATTCTTCATAAAAAGAAGATGATTATAATTTACAATTAAGTGATGATAACGATTAATTTATGTTTGTAATTTAATATTATATTCAAAAAATCAATTATTTCCTTTTCATTATATTGTCTAAAATATTGAATTCAAATTATTATATTTGTAGAAAATTCAATCAAATATTTTTAAGCAATGTCTAGAGTGGATAAATTAATTCATATCATTAGGCACGTTAAAGACGTATAAGTGCTAAACTAGACTACTTTCACTTATCATCAAGCTTGAGTTGAACATATCATTATTTTATTGTAAATCGACATTTGCAAAGTATACCTCTTAACATTATTAATCAAGGAATGTCGACATGACAACTAGTTCCGGATGGTACTAATTCATTTTGTTAGGTGGAATGTGGCAAAATTATCCATACTGAAGGAATAAACAATGCAGAAAAAATCTCCACTTCATATTCTAATGATCGTTTTCCTTCCGTGGCTAATCTTCTGTTTCAAGATGTTTAGTATCATCTGAACAACATCACTTTCCTTATTGTGTACATCTTATTTCCTTTTATGAAGCTATTATATATATTCACTTTTGATGGTATATACTACATGTTATTTTAAGCTTCCTTGAATTTCGAAGATGACATGTATGCCTATGGAGGTAGGAATGATGTCACAATGGTCTGTAAAGGATTAAAAAATTGGTTATTTTGGAAAATTTGTTAATTTTGCAGACTTCATCTGGACATTCATGTATGTATGTCACTCTAATTTTGGTTCGTTTAACGGTTTACTAATTTGACCATATCTAAGTTCTATACTGATTATGTTTTAGGTAAATAGTTTCGTACTATCAATTGATCTGGAGAGCTTGTCTTCCATACTAAATATGGCAACTCATTCACTGTATCCTATACAAGTTTAGCTATAGCGTAAGCGCTTTTGAAAGGTGTTAAAAACCCTACACTTGAGGGAAGAACTATCACTTTTTCAATTAGTGGCTTCGAACATGTAAGAACCCTTCTCAGGAATCCAGACATGGGGACTCATTTACCTTTACCGACTCTCATGTCACTTGAAATCCAAGAAAATAATTATATCATTGTCATTTATTAGTGCAATAAACTGGATTCAGCTTTAAAGTTGATTTATTTTTGTATATATAAGAATTTGTCAAATAACCTCTCTACTAGTTAGGGGTCAAAATGTGTACTATTGAGTGTGGTCTGTTATTGTTCTTATTCTATGACTGTAAGAATTGTTAACCTTCTAATTCAAAGTTTGTAATTGAATATTATATTCAACAAATTGCCTTATTTCCTTTTCAATATGTTGTGTAAAATATTGAATTCAAATTCTTATATTTCTAAAAAATTCAATCAAATATGAATTTCAGGTTGAAATATGCCATCAAAGAGACAACATGATATAATGTGACCCAAGTTTAGATAACGATTTGGAGATACTTACTGTCAAGGCGAAGCATCACACTCTGTAGCTGCAACTGAATCACCTCCTCCCCCTAGCTACTACAGTTGCAGATGATGCATCACCATCCACCACTCCTACATCATCTACTATCTCTATAGCAGATAAAGGAGACGACCGCCAACCTAGAGCTGAGGGACCTGATGGAAGAAATTACATAACAATTGTCAATAATCTGTAAGTGAAATTACTTGAAACACTATATGTTTATAATTAAATTATAGGTTTAAATTTATGCAAAAGGTATAAAATTAATTATTTTTATATTAGGCTGATTTCATCTGGACCGTGTTCTAGAAACATGACATCTAAATTTAAGGAGAAGATTGATCTTGAGGGTTATGTATAGAAGAATATCTCTCAGGTCACAAAGACATTTTACTTTCAGTAGTTAACAATAAAAAATTATTTTCTTTTTTAAATGATTTGTATAAATTAATTAGATAAATATTATTACATTAAAGTATTTATTGAATTTTTCCTTTTATTTTATACAGAATTTTTTTAGATTCTGAATTTGTCACGATCATACATAAAGTATGGGAGAGACGAGTACGTACATGTTATTGTGACTTTATTGGTGCGATACACAAGGCTGGTGTACAACCGTCTTATATTTATGAGAAAATATGGAGTCGTTGGCAGCAGTATTGGACATCACTCGAGGCAATGTCTATTTCAGAACGTAACTCGACCAACAGACGTGGAGGATCGGGGGGGAGAGAGTCTTCTCATACATACAAAAGGATCTATTACCCACCACGAGCATGCAGAGAGACTTGTAAGTATCTAAACTTTACACATATATTCTAATTGTTTTACTTTGCTGTATTTCAATTTAAATTGATGTGTGAATTTTGGAATGAAAAAATATGTATTATGGATAATGATAATGGTATAAAGCTTTGTTGCCATATATGATTGTGTTGAGTTATTTTCTTTATTCAATAGCGGGTAAATATCATAAAAATAAAGGAAACTCTACCGAAATTTTTATAAATTCTAGTTCACTTATAACATTTTATTCTTATGTAGGAAAAGTTTATGGACATAAGGCCTACACCCTGTCAGCTCTTTTGCACACTCAAATAAAGAAGTATGATAGTGTGACATTTGTCAACACTTGATGTAGAGAACTTAATGTATGTGAAATTTATGCTTTAATATTAATTCTTAATAATTATCACTTATTAATATAAACATTGCCTCATAATAGGACCAAATACAAGAAAGCATTCAGTGATAGTCTCAGCACGAATAAGTTGTTGATGAGAGTTAGACATATCTTGATGCAGTGGGTGGTAGGGCCTGTCGTGGAAGGATCTTCAGGCTAGGTTTATTTGCAAACACATGTTATTCGCAATCCTCCACGTCCAGTACAACAACATCTAGTAGAAGATCGCAAACCAAAGAAGTCAATAAGCTTCGGACCATAGTGCAGACATTGATGGAATACGTAGCTCAACTAAGACATGAGGTGGATGAGTTGAAAGGGAGGGGTAGCACCTCAGAGCATCCGCAGTCACCAGGACAATAGTGTATTTGTAGTCATTTGGTTTGAATTACGAAGACTTACTATGTGCAATTTAATGTTTTTATTATCAATTACGATAATTTTAACTTTATATCATCAATCAACTTTCTGTTTAAACAAATTAAATATATAAAGAAATCAAAATATTAGGCACAGATAATTCATAACTTTTGAAATTTTGCATTAATCGTAAGAACATAAAATAAAATTTAATGTCAGGACTTTTTTAAATTTTAAATTTATTTATCGACAAAAAATCTAAGTACGTCGGTAAAATCCATTATATTTACCAACAAAACACCACAAACCGTTGGTAAAATATAAGATATTTACCGATAGAACAGAGAGTAACCGTTAGTAATATTGACAGTTATCGCCAACTTTACTGTAAGGATTTGTTGAACCATTGGTATACTCACCGACGGTCATTTATAACCATCAGTAATGTTACTAACGGAATAACCAATACCATCGAAAAATATTTTGAGGGAAAGGAAAAGGTCGTAGGCAATTTTACCAATGATCACAGCTAACCATTAATATATTCGCCAACGGTTACATAAAATATTGTCAGCAAATTTATCTATGGCCGTTTTTACGACGTCTTTGCATGTTGGTTGATTCCGTCACCAATTTATATTACCGATAGAATCCAAACATTTTCTATAAGTAATATCCATTGCTAAATGAAATTTTTCTTGTAGTGTGGTATCTATTATATCATCTAATGGAACATCTTATGTAATACATAGGAATTTTTTATTAATATAATGGTAGTTATAGTACAATATAAGGACAAAATTATGAATTATTATCTAATAATTAAAGTAAGGACTACTTTTTTTCCAAAGATATGTTTGTGACAAGAAAAATAAATTGTGAAAATTATCTAACGTTGTCTTCTATCTCCATACACAATTTCTCTAATTAAATATTGTAGCTAACAAATTAAAAAAATAGAGTCAATTTTTTTTAAAAAAAGTCTCCATGTTGCAAAAATCATAAGCTTTTAGAAATCTACCACTAACATACAATGAAAATCGTACTACGATAGTATAGAAAAATGTTATCATTTGTCTCCTTATATATTAGTGACACCCTAACTTTAATATATGAATATCTTACTAGAAATTAGCATAAATAGTGTCATATCTCAATACATACCATATCACACCTATCTAAAAAAATTATCTTCATTCAATAAATATAAATAATATTTTCACTTTTATATATGAATATCATGAGTGGATGTATAGAATACTATGAATCAATACAAACTAAACTAGTATATTACATATTAAATACCACTTATATATATACCATCATTCATAAAAAAATTAATATTACCTACACTTTAAAATAGGAATTGAATGATTGAGTATAAATAATACTATGCTATAATACAAATTATACCTAAACTCAATTATTACATAAGCAAAAAATCTTGATAAGAATTTAATTTA
This sequence comes from Erythroxylum haughtii, assembly GCA_025504935.2. Taxonomy (NCBI): domain Eukaryota; kingdom Viridiplantae; phylum Streptophyta; class Magnoliopsida; order Malpighiales; family Erythroxylaceae; genus Erythroxylum; species Erythroxylum haughtii. The sequence goes on along the minus strand of JANSVB020000436.1, from coordinate 477,642 downwards.
AACAAATAAAATTGATATTCACCCAAATTGACATTTTTTTCAAAGAAGAGACATTTCATCAAATACCTTATATGCATAAAAAAATCCCAACATCATAACTAAATTCACATTTTCTCCAATCTATCAGTAACATTTCTACCTTAAATGTTCTTATCCATTCACAAAATACCAAAACATACGAAAAATCAAAGACACAAACAAATCAAATAAATAGAAAATACCATCGTCAAATGTATACCTCCATGAAAATGTAACAATGGTCGGAGAAAAGGACGAGTATCGGATGCAGAACGATGTGATGACAACGCCGATGACAGATGACGAATGGTAGATGAAATATCACTGGAGGAGATGATGTTGTAGGGAGGAAGAAGAAAGAAGCAGCGACGGTGGGGGGGGGGGAGGGCTTCGGGTCTGTTTTAACATTAACAAAATGACGTCATTTGGTGTTAAACCAGACAACATCGTTTTCTTTAAGTTAATAACATTCAAGCGACAACAGATGACAATGTATAGGTTGAAGATTTACCGATGGAATTTGTCGATGATAATATTCCGTCGGCAAATTCAAAACTATATCATTCCGTCATCATTTCTTGCCTTGTTTACCGATGAGAATTTTTCCGTCACTACATTCCATCGTAAATTAATTTCCCTCTGTATTTAGTGACCAATATTACTACTGCCGCTAAATGAAAATTTTTCCGTCAACTTTTCTAACGGAAATATAAAAATTGTCGAAATTTTGCAATGGTTTTTTTTATCGTTAATTTTACATCACTAATTCCTTTTATTCTTGTAGAGAGAATGAATATAATCATTATTATTATGATGGTTGTTTAAGATTAAGGAATGATTGTCATTACCATTGATAGTGGTTAGTTTGTTAAAATGGTTGAGAAATAAAATTTTGTTTTATATCAAAATTTAAATATATTTTAATTGATTATATTTAATTTATACACCCTATTTCTAATGATAGAATGTTTAAAATCAAGTATATTGCAATATTTCTTTTCCAATAACTCTTGAAGCAAAAAATTCTCTAGTATTTTCTTGCATCAACATATCATTAGTTATATAATTTCCTTAAAATATAGTTTAATCATCCAAAATAAGGATCCAATAGCACCAGTTATTGCAACATTTGCAGCCTGTTGAATATATGCCATGTTGTTGGCTTGATCACCATGAAAGAGAGCATGTTTCTCTTCACTTCCTTCATAATTCTTGCAATCCATGCATTTGCAACTTTCAGAGCATAGGATGTTAGCTTGGAAAAACTCACAATACTTTTTGAGGCAACCTAATTTCTTGCAGTGACATACCTTATTGTGCTTTGCTAATATAGCTTCCTGCTACAAATGTTGAAAACGAGTTCACATGCTCATTAACAATACAAAGATTCAGTCCAACATTCATAAAATAAACTAAGAGGCTATTTCAAAGAAATAAGGTTGATGGAGATTAGAGGAAATGTAATTGGATCAATTTCATAGCAACTAGCACCAATTGATTTTTCACCACCTCATCTTTTTTTTTGTTTTAATTAAAATAATATTTAACCAATGAACTGAGCTATGCATCAAAATCTGAAGGATAACAAAATAATAGAAAATTTGACAATAGCATATAAACCAACTCATCTAATTTAAGAGAAAGTTGTTCGTCTTCAGAGCAAACGAATCCACATTCTTTAACATATGAAGGCAGCATCATAGAAAGTAACAACTTTCAATTACTCTCTTTGGTTATCCATTTCAAAAATTGTGATAAGAGCATGCCCAAGTGAGTATGAGGAAAATTCTCAATGGAGAGATACATTAATTCATGTTTGAACGTTAATTCTGTTAGAATATCATATAAGTATTTGCTTAAAAATTGTGATGAGTAATCCCTCACGACAAGGATAACCGCTATTATAAATCTAGAAGCTTTATCTTATTGAAATTAGCTTACACAAGTTAACCATCATACCTCTCTATCCCGTGTTCCATGAGGACTGCTAGCAATTTTAGGCTTGAATGCATTTGGATTATGCTCTAATGTTGCTTCAACAACATCATTCCTTGCAAACTCATTTTCGACATTATTATAATAATTTACACAATTACAACCATCACAATATGTTCCAAAGGCAAAACATTCACAATACCTAACAAGAATTCAAGTTATGATACATTAGCTTTATGTTCACGATATCGTGTATCATTTATGTAGCGACCCGAACTTAGTGTACCGGGGCCTCTCCCCTCGCGTACCTCTAGAGGCCCGCTATCGCTACTGTAGAGCCCGACCTCTACCGCCATCACTCCAGGTATTGTCCTCTTTGGCACTTTGGGTGAGCCACTGTTCGAACCCAACACCTCAAGGTTTTGTTGTTCTTTAAGAACACGCCTCTCACCATTGAGCCATTGGCTCAATGGTGAGAGACGTATCTAAAACTTTCATGAAGACCTCGAAGGCCAATTCTATCGTCTAACT
>JANSVB020000436.1:438500-449168 GCA_025504935.2 Erythroxylum haughtii | reverse complement strand
AGTATAGGCAAGACCTCTCCCCACAAAATGTACATCTATGGCTATGTTCAAAGGGAAGCTGCCTACTCTAGACTGGCTACCTGCAAACTATGTGAACAAGCCCTTAAATCCATGGAGCACTTTCTGTTTTGAGTGTGCATACTTCAAAGTTATATGGGATACCATTCTCAACATCAATCAGATCTCATTCGACTCCTACAACTGGAAATTCTTCACTGTATGGCTTAAATCATTTAGAAGCCAGTTCATTGGAAATAAGACAAGATTATCTTTGGCTTTCAGGACTACCCTATACACAATATGGAAGGAGAGAACTTTAGAATGTTCAAAGAGGAAATTGGCCCAGTTCTATGATCAAAGATGATATTATCAAGAGGTCGAGGTAGCTCATCATTAACAATTATGCCCGGCGGTATAAGCAAGATGCATAAAGAATTAAGACAAAAGTCCTATTCCAAAAAGTCTCTAATCGGTTTGCAATTCAGGATTCACTACTCTTTAATCCTCATACTATAAAACTACAAGCACAAAGCTGAGAATTAAAAAAGGGCAAAACGGGAATCAGAAGGTACCCACTTTATAAACTTTACCGCAAACTTGGAACCCCACCTAGAATCAACAGAGAAAGCCAAAAGAGGCAGTTCAGCTTAACATGCAGAGGATGAATTGGAAGCAATCACCTCTAGCTGGGAGTCGGGATGCTTCCACAACCTCATTTTCTGCTGGATAATACCCCCGTGTGAATATTACGTGAACTCTCTTAGGGATTAAAAATGGTGTTCGTTACATTTACATTCTCAAAAAACAAAAATCTTCGTCCATCTGTTTTCCTTTTCAACGGGTTCTTTTCTTTCTAGCATCTTGGAAACCAAACAGTACTTCCTTTTTCTACATCCAATCTAGAAACATTTAGGCTGGATGAATGATTGCGTCTCCAATCCCTATTATCTCCATGCAAACTCTTAATATTGGTCTCTCCAATTTTGGATGAATCGAATTATTACTCATGATCTCGATCTCTGAAAATGCTTGTGCTTCCGAAAAACAATTTTGGATTTGTTGATGAATCCATACCTGCACCTTCAATTTCTAATCCAGCACACATAGCTTGGCGATGGTGTAATTCGACGGTGATCTCATGCATTATTCATTCCTCGACTCCACTAATAACTCAATGAAACAGCAGTAAAGGTTTGGAAGATTTGATTGACCGATTTGTCAAGCAGACTATTTCAGAATTTCAAACTTGCAACAAGAAATATCCTTTCAGTAAGGTAAATTTACGGTAACTGACTAATTTACTAAGCTAAAAATTCTTTGGCTTAAGCTATACCTATATATTAAACCAATTCATTGTTGCTCCTGTACACCAAAGTGTAAATGTGAGGCCCTTATTATCATTAAGAATTATTATCAATCTAATTGGTGATCAAGTTTCTAACGAGATTTTGTTAATGCAACCTATAAGAACCCCTAGACCAATGACAAAGTCACCAATGAACTATAATTTAACGTTGTCATGTCAAGGATATCATATAACTATATTGTTGTGATTATTGTAGCAGATAGTTAATCCTTCAAAGCTCTTGCCTTCACATTCATGAAGTCTAATCCATTATATTTTGTTTATGAACATAACACGAAGGGAAATGGTAACCAGGAATTAGGTTTTAAAGATCTCTAATGGGAGGAGCTTCGGTTTAACAAGTATAGTCTATTGTTTTTGTGGTCTAATTGGGCATGGAGTGGTGTTCAATTCAAAAGGAAACGAAATGATTAGAATACTAAATGAAAATGATGCCAAATTCAACTTAAAATAACCAAGTCATTGTCAGAAATTGCCAAAATAAAGAGATTTATGTACAAAAAGAATAGGTGAAGTTCATTTAGCAGTTATCTCAAAGTGAACCATATTTGATTCTTAATTAAAATCAAAATCCCTTAGCAGAACTTTGCCACACCTCCACTGATTGCTGATCCTTGCGAGTCAAGAACATCTTGTTCCCTTCAAAACCCAAATTTGTTATCTTTGAACTTCCATCATCCTTTACTCTCCCCATCAAATTCTTCCTAAAAACTCTTTCACACAACCCTTCTTCGCTTTTAGTCTCCTTACCCATCATAACCTCCGACCAAAGCTCAATATCACTCCCTTTAGTACAAAACAATTGATTCCCATGTTCCTCAATCTTGCATCCAAAACCTTCTTTCTTCACATTCTTCAACTTCCTCTCATCTCCTAAGCAAATCCATGGATTAGAACCATCACTTTCATTTCTTAATTTCCTCAAATCTATATACCATACTTCCCCTGAGTTGACACCAACCTTAAACACAGCAGACAAATTGTCTGAAACAGTTATGTCTGAAAAGCAATCAACTTCCTCTTTCAATTCCCAAACAACATTACCTGATCTTATGTCCCATAATCTCACATTTCCTATCACACCTGAGGGTCCTCCATGAGACCCTGATGCCATTACCATGCCATAGCTCTCCACCCACTTCAATTTTGTTGTTGGAATTGCTGAATAAAGATCTGCACCGTATATCTCGTAGTGACCAATCTCTGTTACCGGAGAGAACGTCTGCAAATCATAAACCATTATGGAATTTGAGTTCCGGCGACTGGACTCAAAGCTTGTGAAGAGATATTCCGGCGAAGAACCTATGGCTTGAACTGTCGAGCCTGATTTAGTTGCGTTCTCCCAATTCAAAGTATCTCTAACAATACCCTTTTGAAGATCGAGAAGCTGTAGGCCTGAAAAGTCAGTGGCCCCAGCAGCAGCCAAATTGGGTGTGATCCCTAACAGAGAATCGATCGCAGAGAAATGGGTCAAGATTGTTGTTTTCTTCCGCAGGGCCCAATCAAAAGATGTGATCTTGCTACCATGAGATACATGGAGAGTGCCAAATGGTGTGGTTGTGATTGCGGAAGGCGAGTCTCGGCCGTTCAACGGCAAAACAAGAGATTTTTCGAGGTTGAAAGCTTCGAACTGAGATGGGTTTGAGAGAGAATTGATGAGCAGTGACTCGATGTTGTAGAATTTGGACTCCGCAATCAAGTCTTCGATGTCAAAAGCCTTGGCCTTTGAAGGAAGATTACCAGTTCGCAGCAGAGAAAGGAGAACCGAGAACAACTCGGGGTCTCTGTCGATGAACCTGGGGCCGATCTGGGTGGACTCAGCGAGTTTAGAAAGAAGAGACTTGGGGCCTGCGAGAGACAGGGTAAGCTTCGTTGTCTGGAAAAACTGACCACCCACATCGATTGTGACAACGTTTGAGCCCTTGTTGATTCCGGGCAAATTGAGGTTAAGGGCGCCCTTGGTGGAGGACACAGGAGCTGCAGAGGAGGGAGGCATCTTTAATCGTTTAGCTTTAGGTCTGTGTATTGACTTTCCGTCCAGCGGCCTCCTAATTATAAAGAACAAAGAGATATGGAACAAACGGAGGGTGTTCTCATTATTCTAGAAGGTCAAAATATAAAGGCGGGGTTTACAAGAAAAGTCATTGTATTGAATTGAATTTTGACTCATCAAATAGAAAACTGAGACGTATTGTGGGATAATAGGTTTCTTACGTCTGGTCTTCTAGATTTTGGTTAAATTTTGTTTGGCGTCCAAAGTGGACCGGCCTGTCCTTGGCAGAACGTATTTGACGGCTAATTTTGAACACAACTTTCAAAACAAAAGGGTTTGATATTATTTTCGTACTAGGGCGGCCGCCAAGATTGATTGACCCTTCTATTGCCATGTCTTTGTTGTTAACGGGAATGAACGATATTGATGGGCCAGCTTTATTTTGGCATCAAGTAAAATTATAATTATTATTATTATTATTACTACACTACACATTGTTTGATTCTATTTAACGTTATTTTCCATAACGATTATTGGGCGAACAAACGTGATTTAAATTGAAACGAAACCTTTTGTTGGCAATTGCCTTTCTTCTGTATTCAGTCCAGTATTTGGATACAATTGAGGGTAGGCAGGTAGAGGATCTCCGTTATTATTGGCATCGCGGGTGTAATTGCCTTAATCACCCGCTATATTACATATTGCCCAACTCTAATTTGTTCATCTTTCTGCCTAAAGTAGAAACGTATCTAACACATTATCCATAAAAGGTAAGTAAAACACAGCTATCTTCTTTGTCTTCAGGTCAAGAAGGAACCAAAAACAGCCTTCTTTTGAGGACCAGTCCCGAGTACTTGAAGAAAACAAGAAAATATTGTTGCTTTCGTAGGTTTAAATTTAATAATTTGGAATTTCTTGGTTGCTTTTATGGAAAAAAAAAATCCTACAATGCTCCTCAAACGAGGTCCCGACATATGCAACTCATTGTACGTCTTACACGTAAGTTAAAATCACATACGTCATTGTAACTTCAAATAAATGCACACAGAGTGGAGATAATCTTCATAGAAAATGTATTTCCAAAAGACAAGATTCTTGAGGAAGAGTACGGCTAAAATGATACGAGTCATGACTCTCGGAAAAGAGTGATTTAGTGAATTTTTTTTGTTGAATATTGAAAGAATATAATTTTTAATTGAAAAAGTAGAGATGGGGGGAAAAAGGATCAAAATTATTTGATGGTTCATTCCAAAATCTTTAAAAGCACTAGTCTCATTCTTCGTTAAATCACTCAATCACATTGTAAAGTTACTAGAGAAGATGACTGAGAAGAGAATGAGAAATGATGCTTCTATGTTAGAAAACTAATTTAGCTTCATGTCAAGAAGGTCCATAATAGAAGTTTTACATCTCCTTATGCGACTAATGAAATATTAAAAGAAAAGACAATGTAACTTATATATGGTTTTTATTGATTTAGAGAAGCCGTATGATAAGGTACTAAGTGAAATCATGTGAAAGTGTTTAGAAGTCAAGAGAGTTCCTGTGACTTATATGCAAATTATTAGGGATATGTATGAAGATGTAAAAACTAAATTAAGAACGATATGAGGGACTACAAAGCATTTTTCAATAGATATTGGGCTACATCAAGGTTCCTTTTTGAGCCCATTTTTGTTTGCAATAGTGATTGATGAGCTCACCAAGAATATCTAAGAGGAAGTGTCTTGGTGTATGTTATTTGTTGATGACATTGTTTTTAGTGAATGAGACAAAAGAGGGGTTCAATGTCAAGCTTAAACTTTGGAAGGATACGTTAGAGTCGAAGGACTTTAGATTGAGTAGGATTAAGACTTAATATGTAGGGTGTAACTTTTCGGGACTTAGAGTGGCTACCGATGTGGAGGTAAAGATTGATTTAGAAGTTATACCATAAAATGAGTGTTTTAAATATCTAGGCTCTATCATCCACAGCAACGGAAAAATTGATGAATATATAATTTACTAGATCAAAGTTTGGTAGCTTAAATGGAGAAGTGCATCAGGAGTTCTGTGACAAAAAAATATCACTCAAGCTTAAAGATAAATTTTACCATTTAACGATCAGGCCAACCAAACTTTATGGAGCAGAATGTTGACCCATCAAACAAGTGCATAGTTATAAGCTAATGGTGACATAAATGAAGATATTCCGTTAAATGTGCAACCTTATTAGAAGAGATAAGCTCAGGAATGTAATGATAAGGGATAAATTGAAGGTAGCTAATATTATCAACAAATTAAGAGAGACAAAGCTTAGGTAATTTGAATATGTTAAAAGGAGACACTGTGAGAAGATGTGAGAATATCGTACTCAGAGACTTTAAGAGATAAAAAGGAAGGCCTTAGAAAAATTAGAAGGAGCTGATCAAGAATGATATGATAATGTTGGAACTTATTGAGGAAATGACCGCAACAGAAAATTTTGGCGTACTAGGATTCAGATAAAAGATCCCTTGTAAAGAGATTTGTGTAGTTCTTCTTATAGTTAGCCTAATTGTAATTAGGTAATATTTACCTCTTAAGGAATTAGCTTGATTTAGGGGTTATTGTTATTGTTGTTGTTGTTATTATTATTATTAATATCACTAATAATAATCATAATCATAATCATAATCATAATCATACTCATAATCATAATTATATATTAAGTCTTAATATATTCATACTCATAATCATAATCATAATCATACTAGTATTAATATCTCTGTCTTTCTCTCTCTCTCTCTCTCTCTTTCTTTTCATTTAGGTCATTTGAAAACAGTCTCTCTACTAGTTAGAAGTAAGGCTCTATACTATTAGACCTCACGTTTCAATAGGATTCCTACTAGGTGTTATTGTTTGTTATTATAGTCTCAATCTCAATCATTCATGTATATTAGTTCCTGAATAAAATTTCCTTAAAAAGTTGATTCTAAGTTAAATCACTAATTTAATTGCAAAGTTATCTTTATGTAACAATCAGGTTCATTATTATCTTGTTTCAATAGTTACTAAACACTTTCTTATCGATGCCTCTGAAATTTAAAATTATAATAAAGTGATTACTACAGAGTTTCCTATTTATTAGTCTATGATAGGATATTTTATATGTTAAAGACTTTTAAACCTAATAGGGACAATTTCAATTTGAAAACTTTTAAGAAAAAGTGGAAAGAAGATAATCGAATTGCAATGACAATAATGCTAATTCATAAGTAAGTTTTATGAAATTTCAAAAAAGGTTCCTAATATTAGAAGAATCGCATATGTTTTTATCCAATGTCCTATTCAATTCTTAATATAAGTACCTAGGTCAATTCACATATAGATTCTTTTATCAACATCCTTATGCAAATTAAAATGAGTTCTAAATCGCTTATATTTGACCATAATTAAGATCAAAGAATATATTCCATAAAAAATAATTTTTAAATCTAGAATTGAAATCCAGACATAAAAACAAATATTTCGTAAATAATGAATGATTTTAATATGAAATTGAAATCAAGTCATATAAAAATTAATTAGGGTTCTAATCAATCTATATATAAAGAAATCTAGTCAATAATCATCTTTGAAATAACAAGAGATAAACAAAAGAATAAAAGAACTCATTCTAAATGTTTCCCTTATTGATAACCTCAATCTTTTTAAATTGGTCTACTTTCTTCAAATGATTCTAATATTTGATCTTATTGAAAATGCCTACAAGTTATGTATTTTAGGTCTCTTTCTCTTTAAATGACTCTAACCTTAATTATAAGATAAAAAATAAGTAAAATTAATTAAAATTTACATAATTAGGTTTTTTGTAGGAATTATGATATATTGCCATATCCACAACTCACAATGGAAGGATGAAGTGGACAATATTTTATGGGATCCAGAATATGTCTTCATAAACTATGACATCACCATATAGGAGACCAAACATGTGCTATCAACCTCAAGGTGTAGTGTACGAGAAAAACTACAATTCAGAGTGAAGCAACTCCTATACTTATGGATGGAACAACTACACTTCAGTTGGATATTTATGGCACCAAGCATCTCCATATAACAAGCCGAATTTGGAGGATAATTAATGGAAGCCATTGCTGAAATAAAAGTTGACAGACACAAATTCGAGAGAGAAGAAAATATAAGAGTTAGCTTCATAAATGAAGGGACATTTCAAAAAGAGCTTCTGAAGGAACAAGAAAGTGTTACAAACAAACTAATAGAATGCTGATAAGTGACATTTGTACATACTTTTCTTAGGATAATTTGTTAGTTAATTTTGATAAATTGATTATTGTTAACTTTTTTAACTTATGTTTTTTCTTAGTTTCATATAATTGCATGATTATGTATGAATGTATGTGAATATGCACGAATGTGTGTGAATTAGGTCCTTAAGATTAGGTTTTGTATGAATTTTGCATGGCATTGTTGCACATCTTTTTCTTACATTACGTTGGTATGAATTGCATGTGTTCTAACATGATTAAGTGATTAATTTTGTTGTTAATCAATAGGTTTGAAGGTAGCTTAGAGGGATGGAAGGATAGAAAAATCAAAGAGAAAGCAAGTCATCTAACCCAAAGGAAAGTTGGAATTTTCCTAGACTGACCCATCATCAATTTTAAGCTTTTGCAAGATACAATTATTATTGGATTTTTTATTTTTAATCCAAAAGAGATAGGAGGAATTCAGTTTCAAATTGGTGAAATAATGGCCTAATTTGGATAAGAAGTCAATAATATATCACGCAGTGAAGTCAAGACAGAAAATTAAGTTTTCTAGAAAATTCCAGCTGGCAACTTCCTCCTTCCTACATCGTTTTAAGGATTAAATAGGGCATTAAAACTCAATTTTAAACCCTAGAAAAGAGGAGTTGTGCAAGATATCCAATTTAGAGAGAAGAACACATTTTTAGGAGAAAAACTAAGAGAATTCAAGGTGGAATCAAAGGATTTCAAGGAGACACAAAGCTGCCACCATAGAATTCCAGCTTTTCTCTTCAACATATAAGCCTTACTTCTTCTCTTTTCTTGCTTCTTTGTTGTATTTTATTGATTGAGAAGGATGTATGGATATTTTATGAACATTTTGGATGAGATTTTGATGTATTTCTAAGTAGTTGTTAGGGTTGTTATTTCCTAAACTATGTAGTACCTCACTTTATTCAATGTTATAGATGTGTTTGATGTTGTTTGATGTTTACGGTATATGGCTATCCATACTTAGCTCATATAGAGATATGGAGTTAAGAAATATGTTAGTAAGTGCAAGAGAGTGGGCTTATACCAAGAACACTCCATATATCAAGTTACCTTGCCATTTGGAGAGAGATCTTGAATAGAAAAGTGGTTGTCCAAAAATCTATTCATATCCTTTTAATGATTAAGTGAAAAATGGGAAGTGAGAGCTTACATAATTCATTTACACCATTAAACAAGGTTTATTTGGTTCAAGTAATGATAGTGAAAGAACCAGGATATTAGGAAATTTTGGACTAAACATAATGAACATTGTTAAAGTGAGAGAATACATAGTTAGGTAATGACAATCCTAAATTGTTAAATTGGTACTTTGATTCACAATTTTCTAAATTTCTGTTCTTATTTTTGTGACAACCTAAAGTGTGTATGTATGACTCTTAATTTTTATATTTTGGATCTTTCAAATTTAATTATTTGAGTTTACTGAACAAAACAAAATTTGGATCATTTCAGTGACTAACCAATCCTTGTGGGACGATACCTATCTATACTGTGATTTTCATTTTCTATACTTACAAAATAAAAAGTTTTAGTTTAAAATTTGGAAAATTACCTATCAAACACCTTGTTGAGATAGTAACTAGTCAACGTGAATTCAATAAAAGACTTCCTTCACTTGCATATGATGAGTATAATCTGACCTTCCAACCATCTCAAAGTGAAGAAGCGAGGAGGTAACAACTACTCTGAAAAATATATTGATTGAATCTATTCAAGAATCAAACATGAGGCATCAGGAAACAAAGGCTCGTATATAAAAAATGGTGAATCAATTCAATCAGTTGGCAAAGATATTATCTAGTGAACAACTAGGGAGTTTGCCTGGTCCTAATGAAACATATCCTAATGAATGGAATGTCAAAAACCTTTAGTAGTGAAGATGAGCTCTCAAAAGAAGAAGAGGAAGAGAAAGCAAGTATTACAGATAGATTAATGGAACTACTTGTTGACATGAAAGCTGAGCGACGCAAGTTCAAGACTGAAGAAAAGGAAAGGATTGACTTCATGATTAGAGTGACATTATAAGAAGAGCTTTTAAATGAAAAAGAAGTCTCCATCTAAGAAGAGAAAGTAAAAAAGCAACAAAAGGTAGTTAAAGAAGATGAGCCAGAAACCTCTATCCAAGAAGAAGAAGAAGAGCGGATAGAGGTGGCTGAGGAAGAACTAGTGGAGGAACCAAGTAAGGGAACTGCTAAGGAGGTGTTGGTAGCAACCTTAAGTACAGAGAGTTCCCACTTCCTTAAAGACAAACTGTTTGAGTTAGCTGAAGATACAAGGAGTTTCATTATCCCTCATTTTATTAACAGTGTTTTATTAAAAAGGGCATTATTACTTGAAATTGGATTTATTAATTTGATAAATTTTGTCTTTGTTATTGTCTTGCAACAAATGACTTGTTTATAGGCTATGAAATTGCTTTGTGGAGAAAAGGGTGGAAGCAAGCCACTGATTATTAATCCAGGAAGGTTACGTTGAGCTATCGACATTAAAGAAGCATTGCATGGGAGGCAATCAATAAGTTAGTTTTAATTTTATTTCAATTTTGATATTTTCTTGTGTTTGCTTTTGTGTTAGTGTCATATTTATTTTCTATTATATTATTTATTTTATCCTTTTCTTTTATATTTTGCAAGGATGTTAGTTGCATATTAGATGGAACCAAATCAGAAAATCGTCATAGTCAGGAAAGTACCACTAAGCCCTCTCGCTTTTTCGAAATGCTTATATTATGTACATTGGGGATAATGTACAACTTTAAGTATGGGGGTGGGTTGACTGAATTTTAACTAAATTCTTCAAGTTTATTACAATCCTAATTATAAATTTTATTAACTGATATCTTGAATTGGTTGAGATCTATCCATGAGTACAATATGTCCTTTCTGAATATTGACTGGAATTGGTATGCAAAAGGACGATGGTTGGAATAAAATTATTTTTCTAATACATATTTTTTGTAATCATTGAAATATTCAAGTTGAATGAAATTGCATATTATTTACAAACATATATACCCATAGTTT
>JANSVB020000436.1:382412-397747 GCA_025504935.2 Erythroxylum haughtii | reverse complement strand
GACTCCCGATTACTTGAAAGGAAGTGATTGCACATTCAAACCCATTAGCAGCCTCAACTTTGCATTTTATTTGACATTATGTTATACTTTTGTGGAAGTTGATATCAAGTCCTGAATCCTGCAAAACTCCTGAGCGGAGTTGAACAAGGCTAAAACACAGGGGAAATCAGCTCTAGAAAGCAATATCTAGACATTAGCAAAGCTAAGATGTGTAAACTTACGTTCTTTGCATTTGTGATAAAACCTAAAATTGGTACTGTTCTAAATGTTCTTTATAATCATCCTTGTAAGAATTTTCAAAGCAATGACAAAGAGGTAGGGGGAAAGGGGATCCCCTTGCCTAATCCCATTAGTACCCTTGAATTGAAGACTGGGATTACCATTAATAAGAATGCTAAGAGAAGTGGTGGAGATGCGGGCATCAATCTAGGATATACATTTTCTAGGAAATCGAATCCAATTCTGGCAGCTCAAGATAGAATCCCATCTGATTGTATCAGAAGCGTTGGAAAAATCCACTTTGATAGCACAACTCTTGATAGATCTATTAGTGTCATAATCCCTCAATAGTTCCTGAATTAATAAAATGTTATCGGAGATAGATCTACCTGGAATGAAAGCATCCTGTGATTGATGGATTAGACTCTTCAGGATTCCTTTCAGTCTAACAGCAAGCAGCTTGGATATCACCTTATAAATTGTGTTGCAGCAAGAGATGGGGAGAAAATCCTTAAGATTAGTTGCACTGGGTACTTTCGGAATAAGACAGGTATGAGATGAATTAAGCTCCTTTAGCATTTGCTTGAAGAAAGGAACTCCTGAACAACCTGCACTAGCAAGTCACCAGTAATATTCCAAGTATGTTGAAAAAAGAAGGCATTAAAGCCATCGGTAATTCATCCTTTATCCCTCCTTCAATACATATTTGAGCATAACGTATTCTCTCAATCTTAACAGTAGGAGAATCAAATGAGGCTTACCTACTGAGCTGGCAAGAAAGCTCAGGCCATCCAAAGTCCAATATTCCATAGGAACATTGTGGAAGTTTATTCTATGAGAAAGGATTCTATGCCATTTCTATCCAATTCCATTCTTGGAACCCACTTCTGCACAAACAAGTGTTGTCCACCAATATGCCATGGCCCAAGTACCATAATTGAATTCAAGCTTTCCTCATCCCTGAACTTAAAGATGAATGAATCCTCTTCTGTCAGGAGCACTTTCTTCAACCCCTTATTACTCCATCTAGTGTGATCCCATGCATGTACTTGAGGGAATAAGGGTGTTTATTCATGAAAAAGCCAAGTAAGCTACAACACCAAGCTCTAGCTCCTGATTGCAGAAGCTCCTCTAGAGGGGAAACAACTCCATTCACCAAAGTGGATTGAAAGAGCTTAGGTTTCTGAAGAGGTTGTTCTGAAGTCACAACACTCCAGGATTTGGCAGATTCCTTTAGGGGAGTTGGTAGCTTACCTCGACTCTTATTCGCATCCAAGGAATCGCGTATGGAGGTAAACTCTGAGTCTAGGAAGTTCCTACCATTTTGTTGAACCTCCAGGAGAGTCAAAGAGTCACCAATGAGAGTTTCCATTGGACTTGCCTAAACAAAAAAGCTACCGATGAGAGCCCAATTACTTTCTAAAAGAAGAAAGTTACTGTTCAATTAGAGGGAAATTCAGAGAAGATGAGAATGTTCTGGGAGTACTTTTGTTAATTGACTAGAAATTTGAACTGATACAATTCTTTTTTGTTTCTCTTCTACAATGAGCCACATGTCTTCTTCAGGATAACTTTATAAATGTAGCTGTCTATTTGGTTTTACACTTCGGAAAGAAATTCACTTCTGTTCATTGGAAAGGAATCTAATTTGATCTGAAGTTTGCTTTTGAAATTGCAATTCATGAGATCTAGCAATAACAATATCAGGTACCTGTTTCCTAACAGTTGGATGATTTGAGGAAAATTGAAGTGGTACATGCTTTTAGTATGATGCTAGAATGGCCTAGAGTTCTAGCATATGAATTCTTTCTATCTTTGAGCTTTGGATTATGCAGTGCCTTGGAATAATCCACGAAGAAAGTATACTGATTTTAAAATGACCCCATTTGACATTCGGACTTTGGAAAGTATTATAAGCATTTAAACTTTGTCTAGTTAAAACTGTTGAGATTGAATAACTGTATGAGCATCTGAAGATTACCGTTCTAACTGAATGGTTGGCTTTCAAGTTGTTAAAATGGGTAGTGTGAGCAGCTTGTGGTATTCCTTCTGAGCTTTTACATTTAAATCGAGCTATTTTGGGTAAGAAAAGAGACTAACTTGATTACAGATGATTTGTTACTCTTACAAATATGTATGCACTCTACGTTGGTGGCAATTTGCAATTTTCATTGTTCGACTCAACTATTATTTGTGAAATGGTATTAAGAAGTTCACGTGACAATCTGCAATTCCAATTGTTCGACTCAACTATTATTTGTGAAACTGTATCACTAAGTTCAAATGGATTCTATTTGATACCGACTGTGAAGATACAATGGTAGTGTTTGTCGTTCGTTTGTTTGCGCCAGTGTCACTTCGCTCCATCTCAGCTGACGCAAACTACAGTATCAACCAGCAATCAATAATTTATGATGTCGTTGACTGAGAATCACAAGCAAGGTTGTTTCGTTGTGGGCCGACGCATCATATATTGAGGTTAGCTGTTGTACCTTATAACTGGAGAGAATCTTGCTAGATGTCATTCGTTCACAGTCGAATTAATAGCAACAGCAGTTTGATGTTCGAAATCACTTTTAATAAGCTAGTTTGGTTTACTTTTTTCAAAAAATAAGTAATTGTGTTAATAAATAATGAGTTTAGAGCTTTTTAAACAACTGGAACCTGTGAGCTACTAACTTGAAGCTAACGTAATCGTCACCTTTCCCTCACAGCTGGGGTGACTTTATGCTGTAAGCCTTTGGCTAAGGCTGCTAGTCTGATATGCATGATGATCCTATGGTATAAATCATTGTAGCTTGTGGGATCAGCCCTGCAAAACCTGATATCTGTCTCCTGCCAGGTGTAATAAAATACTGCGGCAAAGCTTAGCTTGAATAGTTTAGACTCATTCTTGTTCTGCAGTTTTAATGTGCCAATTGATTACTCCATGCTAGTCATTGAAGCTGCAATGCACTCTTAAAAGTTGTGTACTTCTGCACCAAATCTATGATGAGTATACAAAATTGAAAATAAATGATTGATGCTTCCCATGTTGAGTGAACAAAGCTCACAATGCATTCATGGAATATTTATCTTGAATTTTTATATTATCTATTGTAGGGAGACCATTACCTATGGCAAACCATAAGATGAAAGAGTGAGCAAGGTTGATATTGTAATCCTAGACCAAGCTAAACCATTGCACTTTAATGCTAGGAATTCCCACTAGGATGCTCTTGTAAGAATTGGTAGTGAATAACATAGATTTATTAGCAGACCATTGAATTATATCTAGCTTGGACGAATTTAGTGAATAGGTAAGAAGGTTGTTAGTAATAACTTGAATATTTATATTGGAATGAAAAGGCCAATTGTCACATCTGCATGTGGGTCTACTGAAAATAGTCTCTCTATTATGTAGGGGTAAGGTTATGTACTATCAGGCCCCCTCAGACTCCGCTTCATTGCGGGACTTCGGGGTTTGATGATGATGATGATGATGAAAAGGTCATGACCATTGATTGTTGTTGATTAATTTCTCGACCTTGGTTTTAGGGTGAATTAGGGACATTAGAGTCTAAAACCAAAATGAAGTGTCCAAACCAAAATGAAGTGTCCCTATCATCATTCATTATATGTTTCATAACCAATTGTATCCATTCTCTTGTGTTTAAAATATGTTGAAGGGTCCAAGTCATACTAGAGTAGGTGTTGAGATCCTAAAGATTATACACTTTTATGTGATACAATATACACATTTGATTCAGTTCTTGCCACCACACAAGATCCATAATCTCTTTGTTAGTAGAGTTTTATTTATGATTTTGATAGACGTGATGCCAAGGCCTCCTAATTGTTTGGATGTACAAATTGAAGAGCATTTAATTTTTGGAAATTTCCTATGGTTAATAGAGCCATCCTAAATAAAATCTCTCAACAACTTGTCAATGGCCTTCAAGGTTCCTTTGGGAAGTGTAATGTGGGAACACCAATAAGTTGTTACATTACATAAGACAGAGATGACAAGTTAGAGCCTTTACTTATAGCTGAGAAATTTGTTGCTCTAATTGTTCACATTTCTATTAATTGAGTCCATGAATGGTAGGCAGTTAAGGGCAGTGAGCTTTCAGGTAGTGATGAACACTTCTAGATACCTTAAAGGAAGATTGGCCTAAGTTATTACTAAGGAAATGGCCTTTTTTGCTATTGAGAGATCAATACTAGCATAGATAAGAAAGGAATTTCTAGCAAGATTGAGGGCCAAGCTAAAAGCATGTTTGAAAGATTCCAAGGTTCAAGTAGTAGATTGAATAAAGTTGAATTTACGTTGCACATTAGACGTAGATCATTAGCAAAGGAAACTAAAATAGCTTGATATTACTGCACTTGTAATGAAACATAAAGCTTGGATTCTTAGAAATGTTGGAGCTTATCATGCTGGTGCGTACTACCATTCCTATAAAAAAGAGGTAAGGAGATAGTGGGTTCCCTTATTTGAGCTTTCGAGTTGTTTTGAAGACCATGGCTGGTTCCCCATTTACTATAATAGCAAAAGAAGGTGATGTGATGTGTTCTTTTATCTAATTTATAAATCTAGGTGGAAAACCTATGGCCTACAAAGCATGTAAAATGAAGCACCAGTTAATTGTGTCATAAGTCTTACCAAAATCTATTTTAAAAAGACAACTTTTGACTAATTTATTGGATTTATATCCCTTGAAAATATGATTTTAGGAACTAGGAAAATATATGTCTTGTTCCATTTTATGAGAACCTTGTTATGAAAAAATTTCTTAGCTGTCTTTATGATCATACCTTTTATAATGTCTTATGTTTGTTAGAAAAATCTTCCATTAAACCCGTTAGGGTCTGGTGCCTTATTAGGGTGAATAGAAAACACTATGAATTTGATCTCCTCTTTAGTGATATATTTAACAAGATCATGATGGAGTTATGAAAATGAACTAACTGAATTCAAAATTCCCTATAGCATATGAATAGTGGCATTGTTTGTGCCTAATAGCCTTTTAGTCATCATATGCTAGCTCTTTAAGCTTGTCTTACTTAGTTACCTTATTGCATACTTCATCCAGTAGAAAAGCTATTTGATAACTATTTCTTCTAGCTTTGATCACATTAAAAATAATACTTAGGTCATCTTTCCCTATCCTTGAGCCATAACATTCTCGATTTCTATCTTATTTAAGAATTGATGCACTCAAGAGATGAATTGTACTTGGGAATTAGTAAGGATTCTTGGAGCTTTAGAAGAGGATCACCAGGTCTAGTCATGGCTATCTTTTGGTAAGAGATTAAGGGCCAAATGCTTCTCCACGTACATGGGATTAGTATGCTTGCTAAGCAAGACTTTTAGATTATGCTTAACATCCTTTATCTTTTGAAAGCACTTGTAAGCTTGAGATCCCTTAATATTAGATCTAATATCACTATACATTGTATCTGATGCAGGAGCAGTTAGTTTAGTTTTCCTAGTTAATATTGGATATCTTACTATTTAGTATTTCTTTCTTTGTTTTTCCTTTCGACACTATGTCATCATCCTTGAACCTTGGATGATTCAAGAGGGAATTGAAAAAATTGAAAGGTGTTTTCTTTTCAAAAGTGTTATGATTTGTGTTGAATGTACCAGAAAACAAAACATAACTTTGCATAACTAAATTTATAATAGTGGTGAGTAGGGATCGTATCTACAAGGAATGTACGTGTAGCTTTTGTAATGAAAGAAATCAATGTTTAGGAAATAGGGAGTTTGGTTGGTTTCAAATAACAAAATAAAGTAAAATTGAACTACTAAAAGCAATTTAAATCAAATAGTGAGAAAATGATAAAATTGATTAATGAGTTTGGAATCTAGTTCTTGGTTTAATCTCAGCCTACACACAAATAAACACACTTAATCATCTTGTTGATCTCATACCTTTCTTGGAAACTATTAATCATAAGTTAACAATAAGCTCTGTTAACCTTAGTTTTTCCTTAAGTCGTGTTAATCAAAATAAGCTCTTTGACTAAGCCTAGAAATAACCTAGAATAAGCTCTCCACATTTAGTAAGAAAGTCACATTACAAACTAGGAAAACAAATTAATCTAGGCAACAATTATACAAACTCGGCTTATTTAACCTATGTTATGCTATTCCTAATGATTCCTCACCATTAGTTTACCATAAATGAATTGAAAATACAACTATTATATAATGTATTAAAGATTCTGCCAATGGGTTACATACATAAACAATCTATTGAGAACGAGAATATTAATTATTCATACATAAATACCCAAAACAATAAGCAAAAAATAGCTATTAGAGAAGATCAATAATACACAAGGAAGAGATGCTAATATGTGTTCTTCGACTTCGATTTCCCCTCTAAACCGGAAGAAGGATGATTAGCTCTCTATAAATCCCAAAGAAGTTAGGGTTCTACTGCCCTTCATGTTCCAAAAACAATTCACGAATTCTTTGGCTGCTCTCACGTCTATTTATATGAAAAATTAGTTTTTGGGGAGCTGTACGGTTTGAGGTACAGTTGTGCATCCAACCATGCATCACCAAAATATGCCACATTTTTCACTGTCGTGCATCTTGTAGGTTATACAAATTCTTGATTTTCCTTTCCTCATCTTCACCCTAATCCATCTTCTTCTTGTTCCACAAAGACAAATGGGTTTGAACATTAAGAGAATGGCTTAAGGAATGTTCTTTTAACTCATTTTAGCTCCTATGCTTCCAACTTGGACCTACAATTAAATGGGAAACAAAATGAGTATCTTAAGCATTTCATAATATTAATCACTAAGTATCAATGAGTGAATATATAAACAATTAAACTCACATCAAGTTTCACCACACTTAGCTTTTGACCATCCTCAAGCAAAACAATAAAATCAAAGTCACAAACTAAAACATTGTCACATGTTCCAAATTTCCTAGGAATAGATAGTCAAAAGAAAAGAGGAATAACTTTAAATGCCTCAACTCATGATCAATAAAAAATCATTTCCTTTATAAATAGGGCACTAGGAGTGACTTTGAAAAAATGTGTTTAAGAATAAGATAGATCTATGGGTACACTTAAATATTATTCATGATTAAGTCATTGCATAATTTTACATATCATTTCAATTCTCCAGCATTAAGATTTACATGCATAATCATGAATCAAAGGATTTTTTTAAGTTTGTAATGTAGGCAAAGGTTAAGGTGAGATGTATTTAGATAATGTAGCATAAAAGTCACGAAAACTAGTGAAGTAGGAAAAACACTCAATGTAACATCAAGTTAAAACCTAACACTCACTCAAAATTGGGTGCCATCAACCATAATGAATGTGAAAACTCTATTACATAGCTTAGATTCGAGCTCTAACACTATAAACCACATGAAGCATAAGGAATTAGAGGAAATCACTAATAAAA
Organism: Erythroxylum haughtii; assembly: GCA_025504935.2. Taxonomy (NCBI): domain Eukaryota; kingdom Viridiplantae; phylum Streptophyta; class Magnoliopsida; order Malpighiales; family Erythroxylaceae; genus Erythroxylum; species Erythroxylum haughtii. The sequence continues at coordinate 390,106 of JANSVB020000436.1, read as the reverse complement.
ATTGATGATAAACTATACATTGGAACCATAAGGAGAGACCCTCAAAACAACATCTCCCTTATTTACATCATAATCAAATCACCCTCTTTAGGAGGAAAGACTACTATGCAAAATTTTGCAAAATAAATGAATTTCCTCCTTGATAATTTTACTTAAAAACATTTTTCTTTTCTTTTTCTTTTCTTTTTTCTTTGTTCTTTCTTTTTTTCTAAAAAAAATTGAAAGAAATTACATTAACAATGGAATTCATTGATAAGACATAAAGTGGAATTACATAAATTATAACTAACTCACTTATATGCATACACCTACGCTTTCATGCATCCATAATCATCAACAATCGACAAATTTTTCACTAGCTTTAAGGCTTGGGTAGAAATTTGGTTAGGTTAAAAGCATGTAATGTGGTTAGCACAAAAAGAAAAATTAATAAAGCTCAAAGGGGTTTATCAAAAGGAAAATTATAGTGATGGATAGGCTATTTGGTTAATGTAGCTTATAAAACAAAGAATGCCTATATTATTTTCATGTTAATGCATGTGATAAAAATGTGGTCTTGAATAGAAAATTAAAGCAAAGTTAGGATGTACATGTCATGAAGGTCACACATAAGCAAAAGAAAATGATACTGATATGAATGTGTTAATTTATACAAGTTCAAAATTTCACTGGCTTATGTCTACCACTAGTCACTACTCTTCTAAAGATAATGCACGTTGACCAATCACAAGAGTTGAAGTACATGCTAAAGTTGCCATGAATTGTTATAGTCAATTCACACTCTAATAATGACTATATAATCCTAAATGCAATAGAAAAATGAGAAATTGTTTGTTTGTTCGTTTTATTCTCTCTCACATTTAGTTGGAAACTTAAAAACAGGTAAGAACAAACAAAGTTAAAAACATACATGCATATAAGAAAGAAATGTGAAAATGTAAAGGAAAAAAATAAACTTTCCTTGGGTTGCCTCCCAAGTAACATCTTTGTTTATTGTTGTTGGCTCGACCCCATATTTTCCTCATGTGACAAAATTATAATCTTTGGGTTTCACATGCGCTTCCTCCACTTAAGGTTCTTCAGGATAGGGCTTCAAATTTCCAATCTTTACTGAGTCTATGCACTCTGGAAATATCTCAAATGTCTCTTCACCTTTTTCTTCTTCGTTTAATTACTCCAGCTTGCTAGGTAAAGGTGAAGGGTTAGTCTCAACAATAATTACGTTCAATCTAAAAGATATGTCTTTTTCTACTTCGAGCTCCTCCTCCACTTCTTTCACACAAGCAATTCCTTGAGTGGTATTCTAAAGATTCTTAAGCTCCTCTTCACTTTGTAAGGCCTTTGCATTAATGTCCTTTAGGTACACCTCGGGTTGATATGGTTGCTCCTCTTCACATTGTGATGCTAGGTGGTCAAGAGCTTTCATCATCTGACCCATTTGGCTTGCTAGGTTCTAGAGTCTAGACATTGGATCTCAGTGGAATTGCATTATATCCTCCTGGAACTGCTGTGCACTCTGTTGAATACCATGTTGAGATGTACCTGAGTTGTGATAAAAAGCTTATGGTCTATACGAGAATTGTTATGTGTCCTACTATCAAGGAAGTAATTCTGTTGCCCATCCGTAACTAAATTTTGTATGATCACTCCAAATATGGTTAAAAGATTGGCTATAAGATTGAGAATATGAGTTATAGAAAAAATTACTCCTGTCCATGAAATTAAGTGAAAAAATCAAGAAGCAACTGAAAAGAAACTAATTACAAAAAAATATGTACAAAACACCAATTAAAATCAAGAAAAAAATTAAAAACCGCACTCCTCGATAATGATGTCAAAATTGTCGTTAGTGTGTCGTAATGCTATGTAAAATAAACTAGACCTATAACTATAATAGTGGTGAGCCTAGATTGATCCTATAGAGAGTGTTCAATTAGCTTTTGTTATAAAAATAATCGGTGTTTAGGTAGGGGGTTTGGTTTGGTTTCAAATAAGAAAATAAAGTATAACTAAACTAATGAAAACAAATTAAAAAAACATTTGGAAATGATGAAAGTGATGAATTCGTTGGGGGTTTTGTTTATTGGTTTAATCTCGACCTACACCCAATTGAACATATTTCATTGATTTATTATTCTCAATCCTCTCCTAACAACTATTAATCATGGGTTAATGATAAGATCTATTAACTCGAGTTTTTCTTTAGGTTTTGTTTAATTAAGAGGCGCTTGTTAATTAAATCTAACTACCGAATAACTTAGGATACAATTTCTAGATTTAATTGGGCAGTCGCATTATGAATTAGGAAAATCGATTAATTAAGGCAACAATCACATACGCTCGGGTCGTTTAACCTAGGTTAAGTTATCCTTAATGACTACGAACCATTAGTCACTAAAAACAAATCTCAAATATAACAATTACGAATTACATTGACATTCTAGCAATGAGTCCATACACAAACAATTAACTGGTAATGAGAAATATGATCATTCATACACAAAACACAAAACCCAAATTCATACACAAAACCCAAATCACATAGACAAATACAACGTTGCACAACAAAAATAAATATACAAGAGTCAATCCATAAGTGTGGATGTCATGCATGCATATGAAAATGATGGTGATTTCCATGATGAATATGAAGTTCTAATGCATTTTCATAACTAAAAATAATAATTCACAGGTAGAATGCGCTCCTTTGTGCCAAACCTAGTGTCTTGAAGTAGAGTGTTTAACTATTGATAGAACGATAGAAAGAAAAGTTCAAATGATCATTTGGATTTAAAACTTGAATCAATTTTAGACACCCCGAGAATAAGACTATGACTCAATATTAAAGAGCTCTATTTTTTATTTAAAAATCACAATGTCTCCTATAAAATAGAGATCCCCCTTTCGAAAGAAGGGTAATTCCTACAATAGAAAGACACTTATATGACCACCAGTAATTACAACTCAATTTAGGCCTCCAAACTATATGTTCGTGCCTAATTGAGTCCACATTTATATCGCAAAAATTCATAATAACTCCAATCATAATTCAAGTGTACCAATTTCTAACCCATAAACTCTCATTTATACTCAATACATCAAGATATTTTTAATTCTAATCAAGAACAACTTAGTTTAATCAATTTCATGCATTTCTATAAGAACATAACCCTTTTTAAAATTTTTATCTCACAAACTACAAATAATTTCAATATAATTTTATGAAAATTGATCTACATAATATTTGGAAAATTTTTAAAATTATTTTTGACCATTTCTGGGCTAGTCAGAAGATCACACCATCTCAAAAGTAATTCATATAAAGAATGATATGTTTTGATACTACTTATGACCTATTCTAGTCAAAGGTAGTTTAATCGGTAGTCATCAGATATAACATGAGCTATATAGAGCTAATTGAGTAATTAATACATGATTCATCACCCTAAAGTGATTAGAAAGAATATTCTCTTATTATCGATTAGTATTGATTTGAATCTTTAGTCAAGGTGAAATGACAATTTGATAATAGTATTTAAATGTTATTAATAAAATTAACTATTAATAATTAAAAATAATATGATTAAACTAAAATAAAGTAGACATTGTTTCTTGTTTGATGTCTAATCGAAATATTGTCTGATAAAATAATTTAATTTATATGAAAAAATTATATATACGAAGGTTAGTCAAAATCACTTTAACATTCATAAATATTTGAGTACTCATGATGTATTACTAAATGTCAATCTTAATCTATATAATTATTTAATTAAAGAATTAAAGATGAATTTAAAGAATTTAACTTATCAAATCTTAACATGATTTAGGATTATAATTTGTATCCAGTGCACATGAGATCGAACCGCTTTAATTTCTTAGCATTCATATGTCTAATTTTACTAGTTCTATATAAAATTTGTTAATTTACTTTGCCCCAACCCTTCTATTTTTTAGTAAGAGCTCACACGAAAACTCGTTAATTCTAATATATGTGAGGAAGATGCCTACCATTACACCTACTAAAATTTCAAGAATACTGTTTATTTTAATTCTTTACTTATATTTTGATTAAGCCGCGTAGTTATTTCCTTCATGATATTCTTAGCAAAGAATCAATGCTGCTATTTTCATAATGAAGTTTATGTGAGCATTTTGTTGCTTTATGGTATCTCCATAACCAAAACAACTTTTAAGAAATATTGAACTCCATTTCTTATGTTTACCTCTTTCGATCTTTTTAATAGTAAAATTCGGCTTTAGAATTATGGACTTCAAAGAGCTACGGAGTCACCAACCACTTGACTGATTTCGAAAGTTTAAAATGCAGCTTACCATCTAACACAAGTTCAATAAAATCTTGTACAACTACAGAATCAAGATTCGAGCAGAACATTTGGCCTTCTATGAGATTTTTATGCAGTCCACAGCAACTACATGAGAGTTGGAATGGCCAAGTTGTAACAACTACCAACTGTGTGGAAAGGCCATAATATCATACACAAGTATTATCTAGCGTATTTGTCCTCTTCATATTACTTTCTTTATCTCTTCTTATCTCCCCTCTGTGGGAAAAATATATGAAGCGCTTCCAAGTTCTAATTATCTGCATTAGGTAAAAGCATCCCGGCATTGAACTATCAACCTTTTAGATGGTGTAGTCAAATAAGGTGTAAGACAATTAGCCAAGATGTCTATCATATATGCATGTTAATGGAATAGTTAAAGCAGTATGATATGGCCCTAACATAAAATTAATTAATTTAAACATTGATCCACAGTTAAATCAATTTACAAAACATCTATGGAAAACAAGGACAGAAACATGAGGGCAGAAATTTTCCATAAAACTTCAGTCTTATTACGTGTATCATGTTGCAACTGCCATATATCGTGTACAGATGCAGAAAGTGAAAAGGCCAAGCATACATGTGATTAAAGATCAGCTTTGCCAGCAAATTGCTCATCCTCAGAGGCATAATCATCTTCACTCAGCTCATCATCGCTGGATATTTCTTCAGGCTTGGATCCTATGTGCTCTTGCTTTGCATATTTTTCACAGTATTCTGGAATCCAAAGATTTTTAATCAATATTGACAATGAATAAGTTCAAAAAGGACAAAGAAAGTTAACAAACATAGGTATAGACTTCAAAAGTAAGGATTTTTTTTCATTGAAATTAAAAGGCCGAGTCAATTTGGATTTTACAAGTGCCAAATAAATAATAAACCAACTAATCTTTTGCGAGGTGTATGCACTGACGACAAAACTGGCAGTTCTGAAACAAGATGGAGGTATCTCTTAAAGCAAGATATCTTGCTGTTGAAGTTTCCATTCAGCTCTTAATTAAACTAATCTTAATAACAATGCTTCAATTTCTTCTTCTGTCTAACAGATAAGATGCTTCAGAATTTACATTCTTTTAAGCAATAGGGGATTTCAAATCGCTGGAATCAATTATTATGAAATGACATGAGATGACATGTAAGTCTAAATTTTTAACCAATAAGAATAAAGGATGGCACGTAATGAAATATAAACCTAAATTTAATTGCACTTTGAAGTATTATCAAATGTCATTTTGATCATATCTGCTACAGATGAAAGAAATAGGAAAAGATTAACAGGATTGAAATAAAAAGAATTGTAATACTAGTAAAACAGCAACTAGGAATCATAATTTTTTATGACCAGCCAAAACAGAAGCAACGTATTTAAATTACCACCTGCTTCAGTCAATACCTTTTATTCTCTGTTCATAAGCTATGCGATCACGCATCATTAGTGCAGCAGCTTCTCCATTCAATGGGTCTGATGGGTTGGGATACAGAAGAAGCTGAGGTAGAAAAACTTCAAATACATTAACTAGATCTGCAAACCATTTATTGGAATGGAATAATGAGATTTAATTATTAGTTCCTCCTCATAGCAGCACTTGTCAAGACTGAATAAAAAAACTTAGTGGCTCCTTGCATAAAATACAAATCTAATACAGAAATAGGCAATTAGGAAATTCTACCAAACATAGGGCTCCAAGTTTGATTGATGACATCTAAACAAACTGAACCGGACCTGAAACAAATGATACTATTTTTGTTAGAAGCACACGTAAGGATGAACTAGAAGCACACGTAAGGATGAACAAGCTAGCAAGCAACGCCAAATGCTTACATTTCATCAACATTTGGATGGTATATCTTGTTCACAAAGCCAATGGATGGGGATTTATAAGGATATGCATCGGGAAGCTCCACTCTTATCCTCCACAGTCCTCCCTCATAAGGACCTGACATATTCCAAAAACATAATACCGCAAGGAATACGAGACCGTGTATCCGTTATAAACCTTGCCAAAAGCAATCTTCCTACACACTCCATCCTCATAGAGGAAATCAGTGAACAACAGAGTTGCAGCCCATACCAACAGTTAAGACAGAGAGAATGAGAATAGAAGTCACTGAAATCTAAGTTAATTGACATCTTTGTAAACACATCGAATCTTGAATCATAATATAGAACCAATTAAACTTTCCCAGAAAAAGGAATCAGTTCACGTGTGTGCTAATTACTCCCACTTTCAAGTACTAATCTAGAATGCACAGTCCATAAAAAATTCAACAAGTTTCCTTATTCAAAAAACTGGAAAGACACCAACAAAAGAAAAATCCAGAAAGGAATGATCAATGAAAATTGAGTTAAACAGTTAACCACAAAACAAACAGATCAATTGTAAATGGGGAAAGAAAAGAAAAACCAGACATAGGTGTTGAAGATTTTACTCTCTTTAGGTCCACTGAATTCCACAAACAACTCTTGCATGTTATCATTCACAATCTCCACCTTGTAATCAGTCATCAGCCTACACAGTTCACATAAATCAAAACCCCGAGACGATGAAAAGAAAAAATGAAGAACAGTCCCAAATACAAAAGAATCCCCTGAGCAAAATTACAGTTTCATTAAATCCATCTCACGGCGCTTGCTTGGAGAAGACATATTTTTCGTTAATTTTCTCTTCTACGTTTAAAGAGAAGACAGCAAGATTGAAAACAGTAAGAGGCGAGACAGAAAGAATCGTTCGGACAATTGTGAGTAAAACGAGGAGTTGTTATTTGTATGATAAACTGTAATAAGAGTAAAAGTAAAAGGCCCTTTTCCATGACACTGAAAGTAGGTCACAGTAACTCCTCTTTTACCGGATTGTTACATTTAATCGAGTCACTTGCGTATTTAACAATTTCTCTCTTCTACTGCTTTATTTATTTTTCTTAAAAGTGACGGTTAAAAGAGAATCACGGTGTAGCCCAGACTAATTTGCACTTCTTTTTTCCTAACACTCGCAACTTGTACAGTAGTGAAGTGGAGTTAAAATAAATTAGATTGAACAACCATTTGAAACCGTGAAGGGAACTCACGGATCCAAGAAATCGGCGTGGTTATATTTTTGTCAAAGGATGTTACAGCATCTGCTTAGATCAGTTCCTGCTCGACGGATGTAAGAAATTAACCTAACTCATGTAAGTGAGTTGATAAGAGACTTTCTTGATTTAAGTGAGATCGTGGATTCAAACATCCCTTATATATACAACTATTTAAAAATTAAAAAGGCGCCTTTTTATGTAGGGTCCGTGAACTTGGGCCACGCGACCACTACTGTAGAGCCCGGCCTCTACCGCCAGCACTCCAGGTATTGT
>JANSVB020000436.1:359769-376612 GCA_025504935.2 Erythroxylum haughtii | reverse complement strand
ATTTTCTAAACTTAAATCACGTCTTCTTCTTTCTTTTCTTATTTACTTTTAACATAAACAAACAAATCCCCCAATCTAGTCTTAAGAGCATTCGATTTTTGTTTTCCCCTTTGACACTGACGCATACTTTGCTTGAAAGTAAGAAAATCTTCCTTGTGTTTTAATCTCTGTGGGACGATACCCTTGCTTCGCTATACTGCAAATCAATTTACGTAGGGGATTAAATTTGTAGGCTAACGATAACCTATGAAACTGCTATAGTAATATGAAATTTTTTTAATTGTATATAGACGAGAAGCTAGAGCGACAACTTCCAGATATTGCCGAAATGTCAAGGAAATAGGCATAAGGGAGCAACTATGAGTAACCTAAGATGGTCTCACTTTATTTGTTCTGCTCTGTATAATACTAAACTGTATTGATATGTTACTAAACTGCATTGATTGATTGTGTTCTGAATTTCAGGCAATATATGTTCAAGATGTTTGATGCATGCAAATAATATTGGAAGTGCTACTCGTATGTGAATGAGACTACCTAGTTGAATATTATGATTCTCAACTGAAAAGTTGAATGTCAAAACTAATCCGATGACTACTAATACTGTGACTAATACTATGACTGTTATACTGTGATAATACATGCAAATGAAAGTGAGTGAATTGATGGATGAATTGCGACATGCATATCAATTTCAATGCATGTAGTATAAAGATCATTGTGACTGATGTTGCTACTGACTGACTGATATTATTACTGAGGGAGCTTAAAACTCTGTGGTAGAGCCTATGCTCCCACTATATACTGAGCCCGGTGTCCGTAATAGATATGGGAGACTGAAAAGGCACATAGTCACAACATTGTAAAAATGAATGTGATTCTGATACATATTGCATCCATATATTATTGGAATTCATTGAATGATTCACAAAGATATAACGAAATAATAGATTGATATGAATGATGTAAATGAATGAACTATGTGACTGTATGATCTAAGTGATTTTATGATGACTATGTTTTGCTACTTGAGTGAACCATCAGGGATGGTTACTTTACTAAGTTTACAAAACTTATCAAAATTGCACCGTTAACTTTTACCGGTCCGAGAGTAAGATGACCTAGCTTCTAAGACTTCATTGAAGCAGATTTTGTGTAGTTTAATATCAGAGATGGCTCAAAGGTCTGTTAGCTAGGATTGAAGACATTGTAGTTATTATCTTTTATATGTAGCATATTGTATAGGCCGAGCTGTTTATGCTTTTTGATGATGTTGAACTGAATGCTACAATGTAACTATGATTTTTGATTAAAAAAATGAGGAAATTTTGGGTTTTAGTAAATGTGATTTATGATTTTGGTTACGATGTCATGTGATAAAGAAAGCGAGATAGCTAACATGCCATTTTTGTCGGGCATGTGCATGTGTTACCAAAAGGGGGCAATACATGTGTTAAATGGGAGTGGGATGTTACATAATTCCTTTGGATAATTATGCCATCGCCTACCCTCAATCCATATACTAACCTTTCATTGAGTTGGAAAATGATTTATGAATTGGACAATTTCCACATTGTGAATTAGTGACCCATTACCTATCTGACTATACCAAAGAAAAGTCATTGATCCATCCTCAATTGTAACACCCCACTCCCGCATGACCCGAACCCGACATCGATGGTGATATTCGAGTCCGTGTCCTGCGAGGGTGGCTTGAAAAGCTAACAAGAAATCCTTCAACTTCCATGAAGACCAAGTTCACAAAATCTATCTACTTTAGCCTAAAAAAATTCCCCAAAGTTCAGGTCACAAATCAGTCAACGGTAAAAGCACCACTGTTCACCCTACACACATATCTTACTATCACAGCAAAATTTAAAACCTTTCAAGCCACAATTGGATAGAACTTCCTTCATAAGAATTCTAGAAAAACTTCTCAAGTTTAATTCAAGCCAAAGCTCATCTCAATAGCACAACCGTAGCAAAAGTTATTATCAAAAACCTGAACCCTACAAAAAATAAATTTTCCAGATTTTATATCTAACACTACTCCTTTCATTCTAACACCATTCCTACATCAATAAACATCCAATTTAATCACTCATTCAGCCAAACTTTCATCAAGAACTTCACTTGAACATAAACCCACAAAATCACAGCACTCACACCCAACCATCTCCCATTAATAAACACTCATCTAACAACAATACAATCCATCCAAACAACTTAATTCATCTCATTTATTAACTTCTAATTCATCATTCACCAATCATCAATCAATCAAGGACTTAACATACCCATATAGTCAAAGCACAACTTCATGCAATTAATGCACAAGATGTCACAATTAATGCATTAACCAACATAAAACATAGTACTTACCTAATTAAGCTCCCACTTTCTTCAATTTCTCTAACACAACTACAATTCCTCTTCCTCCCCACATACACGATTATCACCCTCAAAACTTAGGTTGGTGTTTCTTTGTCCACAGTGACTTTGTCAATTGAAGAATATTATTTCTAAATGTGTGAAGTTACATGCCCATGTATGTTAATGTACACGGTCATGTACATTACCTGTGTAAGTCTCTGTGCCTTTATAAAATCATGAATTCAGGTATTTTTGGAGATACATGATCTCCTACACGACCATGTTAAAGAACATAGGCAAATAGCGAGGAGGCAAGTTTTATAGCAATTTTTAGTCATAAGAAACACAAAGAAACAATAATTCTAAATATAAGACGAGGCAAACACGAAGATTATGTCACAAGATCCGATAAAGAGCTACATTCAATCCAAATTACAAGAAAAGAAAAAAGGAAAATTTAGAATATGATTTCTTTGATTTCTATTTTTTCTTCTGAATGTTTGTTATTGGTTTTGTTTTCTATGAATAGAAACTAATTTGTTTAATGCCTAGGTGTGATGAACCCTACGTTATGATGACAATATGATTTGATATTTTGTTTAATACAATTTTATTGATTGATTATTGAGATTCAGTTATGAGTTATATTTTTGAATTAATATATCTGGAATATTAGTTCATGATTTGATTTCATGTGATTGAGATTTAGAAATCCTTTTGTGTAAATAGATCTAACATAATTGGAAAAAGTTACATGCAAACCTAGAGATAGGTTGACGTAAATCCTCTTAATTAGGTTTAAACCTAATGGTGAATTCACGAACCAATAATGCAATTTTAATTAACTAGAAAGAGATTTTAGTTAATCAACTGAAGGATTAGTTGTTAATAGTCTTGAAAAAGATATTAACATCAGATAGGAATTTTCATGATCCAATAATTAGTAATTCATGTGGATGATAAAGGGTTAATATTTAATAATTCTTAGGATGATTCATCATCATGGTACTATTTATTTGATATTTCATAGTATTTTCCTCTTTCTAATTTCATTATTGTTTCAATCTTATTTTAGTTTGTTCATTTTAAATTTTAGTTAAACCCATAATCTAATTCGACGGCTAGATAATAGGAAAAATGTTAATACTAATACTTATAATCCTCATGGGATCAACCCGTACTTGTCAATGCTAGCTACAACTACATAATGCACTTGCAATTGAAAGTTATAAATATTTATAAGTATAAACACAGTCAATCAGCTACATGTATATAATCCAAATTAAAGGACAAGTATGAGTTAGCTTAATATAAGTTAAGGTTGAAGACTTAGATGTAAACATAACCTCTAATACGATCATGTATCAACCTATGTAACTTTTTATGAAACTTAATTGTAAGCTATGGTTTTATCCACGAACATGTTCGAGATTGTGTCTAATTTCACAAAGTTACAGGAGATCCATGGTGTACTTGAAACCATGCTCAACTTCACCAAGTTATAAAAGGATCCACAATCTTATCTATATATGTGTCCTAAACCATGTCCAACTTCGCAAAGTTATAAGGAGATCCACAGTCTCAAACATGGGCATGGCATAGATTGTGCCTATTAACACAAAAAAAAGTTCATAATTAAAAAGTTCCAAGTCATGTTCATTTGGAACCCTATTTTTTATTATTTAGTATTTAAGGCATATTCATTTTAAGTTATTAAAACCTTTTACATAGTTTTTATTTAAGACTTGAGAGAGTCTTTTACTCATTTTCCGTTAAACTTCAAACTTGTCAAAGAATTCTTTCTTTGTGGAATTCAAACACTTAACGAAGTTAGTTTTTGATTCTTTATAACAAACGATCAAATTTTTTATACATGTTTTTCAGCTTTAAGCGTATATTCCTAACTAAGTTTACATCAAACATCCACAAAAAAACATCATATATATAAAAAAACACATATTGACATAGATGTCTTAATCTTGTATAATATAAAAGCTCACAAGATTATTACGAAAAAATTTCCACTCTTCTCTTTTAGATTATTTTTAATTTTTAATTAAAATTTATAAGTCAAACTATTTTAGTCATCCAGTACATACCACTTTCAAACTTAATTATTTTAACCTTATAGCATGTATAACAATTTAATCCAATTATAACAAATTAAAAGAAAACTTTCCAATTAAGCACATCCTAAAGCAATTCCTCCCTATACTTAAACCTTACATTGTCCTCAATATACAAACTAAAAGAAAAATAATACATATACTCAAATAAAATGTTTAACTAAAATGAAACAAAATAAATAAACTAGTTACGCTACTGCCATTATAAGTACAGTTGGGGTAACTCTTATCTTGGGTTTCCTCCCAAGTAATGTCGTTGTTTACTATCAGTGACTCAACTTAGTGCCTTCTTCTTCCATTGGTATCCAACAAGGGTAATTTCAATCTTCTATGTAGTTTATAAATAAGGATGAGTCGGGATCCTACAAAATAAAGGGTAAGAACTTCTTATTAAAAATTGATATCGAAATATAAGAAATGCTACCTAGATATTTTAACATTTAATAATCTTTTAGTGTTGTAATAGGCTCCCACAATTTTGTACTCAATGTCACTTCCTCCTTCTCATCCCTAAGATGCTCATAAATAGCAACTTCCAATTCATCTTCTCCCTTATTGTCACGTCTCGGTATCACATCGGGCACATGACAACTGCTGCATACCTGGGCTAAGGACACTCGTAATACCCTGAATTAGACTATGCAAGGCTAACTGAATATCTTTTAAAAACATTTGGACAGCACAAGGCTGTATTTTAAAAATCCCAAAAACTCAAAACTCTACCACAACTTCTGGACTTTTAAGTCCACTCAAAATCAATCCCAACAATAGTACCAAAGGTTCATATATAAGGTCTTTTATAGACTACAAGACAGCCAAGAGTTAATTTATAAAATTATAAAGCATATCAACATAACTAACCTAATGAAAACAGTTTATGAGCCACTATACAACAAAAGTACAAAACAGAGACTACCCACATGCAGTAATGCCCCAAAAATGTCAAAATACCCCACGATCTACTCAGAGCTTTAAGCTCACCAAATTAACCTGCATAGTTGGAAAGCGGAGGGGGTGAATACACTATGTGCTCAATAAGCAGGAAAAACATATATCGCAAACAGAACTCGAAACACACCAAGGCGGTCTAGATAACCTAAGGACGACTTTTTCCACATATCTAGCATGCACATAACCACCTATGAAGTGAACATACTTGACATAAAAACACATAGGCCTAGCCTATGACTCAATATATACTAGTTAGGAACCACATAGGCCTAACCTATTAATCACTCATCCGGTGAACATAGGTTCCAGTTTAGGCACACAAAAGTAGAAAAGCATCTCACGTATAAATCAAACATCTTCAGAAAATAAATCTCATAATAGGCCAAAATAATCATATGTGTCGCCACTGTCGGCCAAACTAGTGTGCACACCCATCGGTTCTCAGTATTGGCTCGACTTTCATCTATGATGAGTCTGGACTACAGTCGACAAGAGCGTCATAACCCTAAGTAATGACCTCTTCGGTGACCAGACCTCTAGGTGTGGAATCGCCCGCAAGTCCTGTAGAAAGTTGTCGATACGGGGACTCGACTTTTATGTACCAGTGTCAAAGGTATAGGGGTCAATTAATCTATTGTGTCTAGTACACGATTGGCCAATCGTTACCTTACCAATCACAAAAATCATATAAAAACATTAAGTATAAAAATCAAGTAAGGCATCATGTCTTTATTTATCGGTCTAATAGATAAAATGGAACCTTCCTATGGCTCTAAGCCAAAAGAGAACACATGCACATAGCATACATGACTCGATTAAGCATATTTAAGTTGCAAAATATTATTTCATGCAATAAAGGTAATCTTTTGCATTCCAAGTGCAAAGTTGTTAAAAAATGTAGTTTCAGAAAATAAAATGTTGTCCTTTGCACTTCAAGTACAATTTTGTTGAAAATAATATCATTTCTCAAAATACATAATAAAAACATCAGTTGCACTCCAAGTACAAAGAGTTATTTAAAACAATGTCGCTTATTACATACACAAGTATGCTATCATCTATTTGAGATTCAATTCTATTACACATTACCTAGGTTCAAAATTCACATACAAGTAATCATGCTTGTCTTAGGATGCTCTAATCTTATTTGAGAGATATGGTTTCCCCAACTCACCTCAAAAGAAGGTATACACTCCCTTGACTTCAACAATCCTTGATATAAGCTCCTTGATTCATAGCTCCCGAGCCTTTATATATAAAAATATACAATGTATTTACTACTCAAACATGTATCTCATTTTTATATACCATCTCATAAGTGTATAAAACACTATATCTCTATCTTTAAGCTATAAGATTCGATCATTAAGTTTCTCACATGGTTACTTCCCTTACTATTCATATTAACTTTTCTTTAGCATTTTCCAAGGCATTTAATGCCTTTAATTCAATACTTACTCATTTCAAAACATAATTAAGCACATTTTTATCCAATCACATTAGACCATTATTCATCATCCTAAGCAACAATTCAAGTTTACTCTAAGCAAACATGAAAGCCTCTTTCTAATGCACACCATCAAAATCCTTAAATCCTAAGCCAAGTTCACTTAGGCATTTTATCAAACACCTAAAGGCATAAACTTGAAAGCCTCCTTCTAATGTACTTCTTCCTCATTTTCCATCATCAATTCACCTCATACATACACAATTAACATCATAGAGTTCATTTAAACCATCAATTTCAAAAGATATTCAAAAATTCACAAAGTTTCACCTAAAGGGGACAATTTCAGTTTTGACTTAAAGAACCCTCTCCATGACATATTTCATTCATCTAAACCATGTTTCATGCATAATCAAGCATGGAGAACAACATATCTTAACACCAAACTCAAAATCCTAATGTAGAGAGAGATGAGACAAAATTTACCTAAACCTTCCTTTGGTGATATCTTCCAATCCTTTGAGAATTTCTCAAATCTAATGATAGATTTGAGTTCCTTGACCCCAAATTAGCTTAGAACACCTTGGTTTGAGTTGAAAAATCAAAAAGAAGGGTGAATTTTGGTGATGGCCAAAACTTCCTCTCTTTCCTCTCTTCTCCTTCTTTCTCCTCTCTTTTAATTAAAAGAACATGTTTTAAGTCTTTAAAATGGAGTGCACGGCCACACCTAAGAAGAGTCTAGAAATTTGACTCTTCTTTGACCAAACATGGTGAATTTACCTTATTGCCCTTAGTTATGTGAAATTACCATTATACCCTCCAAACTTTCCTTAATTTGCAATTAAGCCCAAAGTTTAGGAATCTCTAAAAATTTTATTTTTATTTTAGTCATAGGAATTTTGAAAATTATAATTAAGCCCCTTAACTTTATAAAATTGTTAATTGGTCCTCCAAGAATTGAAAAATTACAATTAACTCCTTTAACTTTTGATAATTTACAAATAAGCCCTTATATACATCAACCTTTCCAATATAGCTTTCTAAGTGTCTGTTAAGTCTATAAATAATGTATAATCACCTATAAGGCATTAGAACACATTTAATTTTACCACCATGGTCATATCCATCCAATGGACTCGGTTTTATCCACTTAAAAGCTCATATGTTGAAAATCTCTAAGATTTCGCATTACCGATAAATTCCAAGTTATGTAAGGGCATATAATATTATAAATCATTTACATATACACCCAAATGACTTAAATACATCTTTGAACTTATATACAATCATATGTATATATCAATATACAATAGTATCTCCAAATACAAAACAACACAGAAGGGCTCAGAAAGTCCGGTGTTACATATAGAGCTAGTGTGTGACAACGTAAACATATTAGATTTCTTTAGTTGTTTCCCTTCTCTAGTTAATTGGTATCTTATAAATTTTTGTTCTATATTGGAAAAACTTATGATTGGTTTTACATGATGTTTGCTTGTGGTTGATTTGTTTCTTTTTGGTTGTTGGGATTTTACTTTTCAATCTTCATCAAACCAATAAAAGTCTTTAAGTTCTTTTATGTATATAGTTTTCAATTTGTTTGTCTTTTCTAACTATCTAGTATTATGTTTTAGTAGTTTGCAAAACCTTAGTTGCTATTATTGGTTTAATTTTTGGACCATATAATTTTGATTTGCTTGTGGTAGTGCGTACTTATAATTTTCACATTCGTCTATTGTTAGGACCATTTTGGGATTCAATATCAATCTTTGTCTCCTTTCTTGATTAGAGTCACTTAAGGACTTATTAGGCGTGTCTTCTACTTAGGAATTAGGGTAGGAATAGTGACTTTGACTTATGATGATAGAGCAAGGGCTAGTCATTCAGTGATTTTTGGGTATATGAGAAAATAAGATGTTGATAGATTTCGAATAAGTTCTTAGAAAATTGGGACCCTTACAGGGAATTCTTTGGGATTAATGGGGATTTTAGATAAATATAAGATCCATATAGTGTGCATCCAAGAGATAAAGTGGATAGGGGGTAAAGTAAAAGAGATTAACAGGTTTAAACTTTAGTATTCAAGGTGTTCGAGAAAAAAAAGGGGCAGGTATCTTAGTTGTCAAGGAACTCATACATCACATTATGGGGGGAGAAAATGACTAATGATAGGATTATGTACTTAAAGATTATGATGAATGGTGTTATTTTAAATGTGGTATATGTTTATTCACCTCAAGTAGGGTTAGACCAATAGCTTAAGTGTCATTTCTAGGAAGACCTCGATGAGGTGATTCAGTAGATCCTCCCTAAGGAGAGAGTTGTTCTAAGAGGAGACTTTAATGGGCATATAGGGTAACCTTAAACAGATATTCATAGATTCATGGGGGTTTCAGGTATAGTGATAGAAATGATATTGAGACTAGTTTCTTAGATCTCGCAATAAAGTTTGAGTTGGTAATAACTAACTCTTTTTTTAAGAAAAAATAGAAGCATTTGATGACTTTTAAGAGTCAAACCATGAAAAATCAAATTGACTATTTTCTTATAATTCAGTGCAATTGACCTAGTTGTGAAGATTACAAGGTGATACCTAATGCTTGTTTATAAACTTATTATAGGAGGTGTACTAGATTTAAATGGTCTAATCTAAAAAGGGATACATTAGAGCAATTTAGGGATAGAGTAATATATTGGGAAGAATAGAAATTGGAAGGAGATGTTAATCAAATATAAGAGGGAGTAATAATTCTTTTAAAGAATATTGCTAAAGTGATCTTGGGGGTTTCTAAAGGGCCTAAGGGAAGTAATATGGAGTCTTAGTGGTGGAATAAAGATGTACAAGAAAAGGTTAAGATAAAGAAGGGTGCTTATAAAGCTTTATTGGATAACATCATAAAGGTAGTGAGAGTAGTTAAAAGAGAAAGTTAAAAACTGACAAAGAAAAAGGTGAAGAAGATAATCTCAGAAGTTAAAAGCAGAGATTACGAGAAATTATACCAAATATTATAAACTAAAGATGACGATAAAGGTATTTTTAAGTTGGTAAGAACTAAGGAACAAAAAGTGAGATACTTAGATCAAGTTCTTTTTATAAACGATGAATTAGGACAGATGCTCATGGCTAAAGATGAAATCAAAAGAAGATGGTAGGGATACTTCTATTGCCTTTTTAATAAAGATGCGGACAACAACATCTTTTTAGTTGATCTTCGTACATCTGTTAGGTGTCTTAACTTTACTTGCTTTCGACAAATTATAAGGAAAGAAATTGAAAAAGCTTTAAGGGAGATAAAGAGTGGAACGATAGTAGGGCCTAATGAGATAATAATAAAGGTGTGGAAAAGCCTAGACAAAAAGTGTCTTACTTGGCTAGCCAAGCTTTTTAATGTAATCCTTAAGTTTGTCAGAATTTTGGACAAGTAGAGACTTAGTATACTAATTTCTCTATACAAGAACAAAGGGAACATCAAAAGGTTGTAACAACTATAGAGGCATCAAACTACATAGTCACACCATAAAGTTATTAGAGAAGGTGGTTAAAAAAAGACTAAGAATTGATGTCCTATCTCAGAGAACTAGTTTGGCTTCATACTAGGAAGGTCCACAACAGAAGCATTATATCTCCTCAGAAGATTAACGGAATACTACAAGGAAAGATAGTATAACCCATATATGGTTTTTTATTGACTTGAAGGTATATGATAGGGTATCTAAGGAAATCATGTAGATGTGCTTAAAAGCTAAGGGAGTTCATATGACCTATATACCGATTATCAGGGGTACATATGAAGGTTTAAATACTAGAGTAAGGATGACAGGAGGAGATACATAACATTTTTCTATCAATGTTGGACTCTAATAAGATTCCTCTTTGAGCCCCTTTTTGTTTATAGTAGTGATGGATAAGCTCACCAAGGATATCCAAGCGGATGTGCCTTGGTGTATGTTGTTCACTAATGACAATGTTTTCGTGGATGAGACAAAAGAGGATGTTAGTGTCAAGATAAAACTTTGGAGGGATTTGTTAAAGTTGAAGGGCTTTAAATTAAGCAAGACTAAGACTTTAAGTACTTAGAGTGTAACTTTTCAGGTCATAGGGGGGCTTCTGACGTGGTGGTAAATATTGGCTCAAAATTTATCTGATAGAAATAGTGTTTTAAGTATCCAAAAACTATTATCCAAAGCAATAAAAAGATTGATGAAGACATAGTGATCAGGGTGGCTTAAATGGAGAAGTGCATTAGGAGTTTTAAATGACAAGAATATGCCACTTAAGCTCAAATTTAAATTATGTCATTAAGTTATTAGGCCAACATACTCTATAGGATGAAGTTTTGGCCCATCAAACAAGTGCATAATCATAAGTTAATGATGGCAGAGATGAGGATGTTGCATTGGATATGCAACCTTACAAGAAGAGATAAGGTCAAGAATGTAATGGTAAGAGACAAAATTAAAGTTGGCTAACATTAATGAAAAATTAAGAGAGACAAGACTTAAGTGGTTCAAACATATTAAAAGGAGACACCGTGAAGCTTCAGTGAGAAAATTTGTACTTAGAGGCTATAGGAGGAGAAAAGGAAGGCCTAAGAAGAACTGGAGTAAGGTGATCAAGAATGATATAGCTCTACTAGAACTTATCAAGGACCCTTAATAGAAAAATTTTACATACTAGGATATAGGTAAAGGATCTCATATAGAGAAGTCCTTCTGTTTCTTATAGATCCTTTAATCATTTTTGTTTGAGTCTTATATTTTATATTTAGTGTAAACATTTAATATGTAGTACTTCCCTTTAAATTATTTGGCCTAAACATTTTCTTGTAATGACTTATACGATTTTTTATTTAGTTTTTATGTAATGTATTTATTTTATTACTTATTTTTATATTTTATTTATAAGTATTTAAGTTTTATTATATTTTTTGTTTATTATATTTTTTAATTATTATTACTTTATTATTTTAATATGAATATGTGTATTTATGTATATATGTGTATCTAAATATATTATGTGGGTCTATTGAAAACAAACTCTCTACTAGCTAGGAGAAAGAATGCGCACTACTGGACCTCTTTAGACCACGTGTATCAGCGTGACTTCTATTAGGTTGATGTTGTTTTTGTAGAGCTTCAGCTATTATTCTCAGTTGCAAAACTATCTTCACTCTTTTTTCTCTTAAGTCATACTATCACTACTAGACTCTTTTATAACTTCTACTATAGGATGTTCCTTAATTACCTCCTTATCTTTATCCTCTAAATCACCCATAAGAACATCATAATTAGTCAATTCCTTACGATCTTTAAACACCTTTCTTATAAGTCTCTAAAATTTTTTATGGAGTTCGTCAGAGGTTTTCCACTGGTAACTCATTTACTCACTTAAGACTACTAACTCACTGTCTTCCCCTAATTTCATAATAGGGATGGAATTTGGAAGCTTTTGATTAGTACCTACTTCTATATAAACCCTAACATACCCTAATCTTCTACCCTTTGTTATAGTAGCATTAAAGCTTATAGGTTTACGGATGTAACTCTCTAAGGGACTAATCCTTAAGGTAGTCTAGTATTCCAGTGGAATTTCGTGAAAGTTAACCCGTATCAGTAAGTGATCAACTTGTAATTTATTTAGGTTTAATCCAGGCCTTCACTTTTGAACAAGCATTGATTTAGTGCCAATATGTCAGGGACCATGACTTAAGACCTTATTCACACCTTGCACAAAGTTAAATTTAAATATATTCCTATATCTATCGTTAAGGTATAAGTCCCACAGGCCCTCATTTTTATATAATTTGTATGCCTATTGCTTCATGATTAGGAAGGTAAGATGTATACCTAGGAAGAAGTTATCTAGTGTTGTGGTCCATTTGGAAGCTCTAGCCTTCAACATCTCTAAAGGAAGAGCCATTATCCTTCCTTTTCCTTCGTTTTTAGGTGGACAATAATATAGCTCCAAGTTAGGCATGGGGTCCCTTGCAACTTCTTTCTAAGAGTTATTCCATCACTGCTCTTTAGGCTAGTTCTAAGGTGGTAGGCTTTCAAAATTTTTAGGGCTAATTGAGGGAGAGAGTAATGGTTGATTCAGGGATTTAGAGACCTCTTTTGAAGAAGTGGGGTTAAATGGGAGATGGGTTAGAATAGATTGATTATTTTAGAGATTTGGGAATTCTATTAGTCAGTTAAGGTAATGCGGTTGTTTGCCATTTTTATATAGAAAAGTTTCAATACTGTAATTATACAAATTGTAACTTATATTATAAAAAATATCATTCCCACAAAGATGGATTAGTCACATGAAAACTTGAATGCACTTTGTCTAAGATAATAAAACATTGAATTAATTGAATTAAAATAAATTAATTGAAATTAAAATAAACTAATAAAACTAAACAATTAAATATATGGAGCTAGCAATAAGAATAAAGTTAATCAATATAAGAAGCCTAGGGGTTATTATATCAATGTTTTGTCTTCCCTTTATCCTATTAATTTAATTATGCTTGATCCTAGATATCCTAAGGTTTTGATTACCCTCTCTCGAGATCTAATCAAGTAATCCCAATTGAAAAAGATAACAATACAATTGCAACCTCTAGATTAACAAAACTATTGCTAACTACTTAATTGAATTTGAAGTAATCCCAAGGATAATTAACTCACAATTAAGATCTCTCTTCAATTGTTTATTAATCTAATATTTGTAGGTCTATTAAGGTACAAACTCTTGTTGTGTAACTTAACACATATAATTTTGATTCCATCTCTCGATTTGTTATCAAGTATGAGCATGACAAATACCACAAAGCAATATTATATTGAATTCAATAAAAATAAAGTTTAAGTAAACAATTCATGAATAAACCCTAATATGGATTTAGAAATCCACAATCATGTTCAACATACCACTAAGAAAAATTAACATCCAAGATAGTGAAATATAAGAAGAGAAAAGAAAGAGAATAACTTTAAGTCTTAATATATAAATTCTAGAAAATTATAGTTGATTTTGATGTTTGCACTTCAATCTCTTTGTTTATGATGTGCTCTTTCCCTTAAATACTTCTTGATCCTTCTAAAGTTCTTTTTTAGTATGTTCCAACTTGTTTTGGTTCCAAAACTATACTCAGTATAAAAAACCCGCAAACTAGAAACTACTTGTGCATGATGCATGATTGTGCATCACCATCCAGAGACTCTAGCTAGATCATGGAAGGGGATGCACGATCGTACTGGAGGTTTCATCCCATACAACTAACATGCACGATCGTGCATTCTCTTATTCTTTAAGTCTTTCTTCATCATTTCATCAATTTTTTTCCTGCTTCCATTCACTTTCAAACACATCAAATAATCCTTGAAACATAATATTATGATCAAATCCTTGCTTTAAAACAATCAAAAAATTAAACACATAAAACACTAACAAGGATATAATTATAAGTCATAAACACATGATTATTTTCTAAGAAAACACTTAAAAACACACATAAAGCTCTAAAAAACATACTATAATATACAACTTTCAACATCCCCGTACTTAAATCATTACTTATCCCCAAGAAAAACTAAAACCACCAAAAAAACAAAACATATAAACACAATCACGCAATTATGCAATAATGGTAAAATGGCATCAAATCTCATGGAATTGACTTAACCTCAAACATTAACCACTTAAAACGCGCCAACACATTAAATTATTCCATTAATATTTAAGTGCTTTGATTTGAATATACATATCAATCAAAATATTGACACCCTATTTGTGCACCTATGACACCCGTAAATATGCACTTAATTTTATTGCAAGCACCATTTTTTTAGATTTTTTTAACGTATCACCTAGTCTTTTAATGTAAAGGCAAACATCTTGTCTTGAATGTCCCTTAGTTTCTCAACTAGGTTACGTTTTTTATTTATCTTGGTTAGAGTGTAATTCTAACCTTTTGATGTGATGAGAAATATTTTGTCATGAATGTCTTTGGTTACTCAACCATGCCATAACTCTTTATTGGCTATGAGCTCTATTATTCACCTAATTTTCTTAAAAAGGAATAACGGAATAGGAATTTTTATTTAACATACTTTTCTTTTTTAAAATTTCTTAACCTACCTCATTTCTTCTTAGTTAATCACTCTCATAAAAGGTTAATAATGATGCCTACTAATTTAAATGA
This sequence comes from Erythroxylum haughtii, assembly GCA_025504935.2. Classification (NCBI taxonomy): domain Eukaryota; kingdom Viridiplantae; phylum Streptophyta; class Magnoliopsida; order Malpighiales; family Erythroxylaceae; genus Erythroxylum; species Erythroxylum haughtii. The sequence continues at coordinate 361,526 of JANSVB020000436.1, read as the reverse complement.
ATTTAATTATAAATGTATCCAAACAAATGATATAAAATAAAATGATATGTGTCATATCCTAATTAACATACATATTCATCTTAAAGACACTTAAAACAAAAAATTCATAAATTAATGTGCCTTTACAATTGAAATGACCATGTTCAAAGTTAAGCCAATTTCATTCAAGTCATGTCATCAACATATTCACACAATACAAATATTATGTAACCAAATGTTTGCACAAAACCAACCTAATCAAAAACTAATCCAATGCAAATGCAAAATTCACACACACAAATGATATACAAGTGTATATATGTCCCCATACTTAAACAATACGTTGTACTCAATATGGAAACGATACATAACTAAAAATTAAGAGAAATAACTATAAATAACAAACAAGAGAAAAAATACTCATAGCTATTAGGGAAGTGATGGTGTAGGACATGGAACCTGGACACCTTGCACAACAAAGATCATTAATAATTTATTTGATTGATAGTGTTGATGGAACACTACCTCTTTCAGTTGTGCCTTTATAGTGTCCATATAACCCTCTAAGTGCTTGTTATCCTCTTCTAATTTTTCAATAGCAACAGAACCAATGCCAGGAGGGTGGGGGTTGAGCAAAGAAAGAGACTCACACACCTAATTTTATCTCCAACAAATCTCTTCAAAATGAAAGAGATAAGCAGAAATCCATTTGAATCAATTAGAAATGAAGAAGACAAGAGGAGATCTCAAGGATAAGCGGAAGCCTATCGTAGACCTAGCGATGTGTAGTGTTTGGAGATCATTTTTAGGGATATAAAAATGTCATATTAATGAAGGATAAAGATGAGAATGCAGTCCATGCAAAGGTGAGATTTAGAGAGAATTTTTCATTTGCCAAAGACGATTAAGTTTTAATGTTTTATTGGTTAAAGAAGATATTATGTGTTAGTGCATTGATCATGTTTCTTCCTTTTGGACAGAATTTCTTTCTTCTAAGCAAAATTATTTGGATGTAAATGTCTCTCATTATAAAAAAGATTGACTTGCTGGAGCGTTTTTAGTTAAAAAATATTATAATTAATAAACTAAATTAGTAAATTAACTTTCCTTATGGGATCGACTCTTATTTGCTCTATGCTAAATTGTTTAACAAAGTTGAAATAAAAATAAGGGATTAATTTGTATATGCCTAATGACAAGTATCAAATTTTGGTGCCATTGTCGAGTTTTATTTACTTAGTTTATTTTTTATTTTTTCATCATAACTAACAATTCCTTTTTTTATTAGAAAAAAGGTAAAGAAGAGAGAAGGTGATTTTTATGAAATTAAGAAATGGAAAAGAAATTGAAGTACAAATCAAATTAGAAAAGGAAGATAAAATTATAAAAAATGGTCGCAGCTACCTTGAAGCAACTTTCAAAACCAAACTTAAAAGATCAACTTTTATGCATTGTCTTCCCAGTCTTGAAAAGACCCTTGAAGCTGAATTCAAGTTTCTTAAATAATTGCCTAAATTTTATGGATGTGCAGGTCAGGATCCTCATGGACATTTAAAAGAATTTTCGATTGTTAATGTTGGGCCCGGGTCCCGAATCCCTATACCCGAGGTAGCCCCTCGGGCTGCGCTCGTGTCGAGCTTTCCAAACGTCGGACCCGATCCCAACATCCACACATAATTCGATTCACACAAGCATTTTCGCACACATAATATCATACACACAATCATTCTAACTATGAAATAAACACCCCATAAGCCAAGGGCTTCATGCCATTACAA
>JANSVB020000436.1:233412-247708 GCA_025504935.2 Erythroxylum haughtii | reverse complement strand
GATGGTGGTCAGTTGATTTAATAGTTTAGATCTGTGCAGATTGTTTCAAGTTGACAGCGTCACTGTTGTAGTTAAGTTTTTTTGTGTGTGTGTGTTAGTTGCATATGTAGACTTTTATATAGGATTGAACTAATTTTTGTTGTATTTTTTTGAAAAAAGTAGGAAATTTGCTCCATTGGGGCTTTGAAGAATCTTGAAAATGTTACCATTTGATTCTTCATATCTTTTGGTTCAATTTTCTACTTTTTGTTTTCAGTTGTTATATTAGAAATTTTAAATAAATATATTTTTGTTTTCAATTTTTATATTAAAAATCTCAACTAAATAAATTTTTATTTTTTAAATAAAAAATAGAAATTAAAACAAAAAATAAAAACTAAAAACCACAACAAAAAAATAAAAATGAAACTAAATGACCGCTATTAAAAAGAATTTATGATTTGTTGGAATCTCATCGGTAAAGTTAAAAGAAAAATAGTCGTATAATAGATAGACATTACTTTAATCATGTATTTAGGCACCTCTTTTCCTGCCTTAGAATACGATTCTCTAAGATGGTATTTTCTCTTACAAGTAAAAAAAAAATAAAGATTAGATATTAAAACTTGCAATTTGGATATAAAAAAATTAAAGATTAGATATTAAAACTTGCAATTTGGAGGGCAATATAGTTTGCTCGCAGTTGTTCTAGTGTACTATTTTCTCTTAAGTCACTCCACAGCTCCACCACCATCTCCCGCGAGGCGGTTATGTCATATATATTTATATACCTTTTAATGGAAAACTGAAACTGTACAAGTAGTTCACATGGGACATGGTAGCTTCCTCCTTCCTTTCTTATTTATCATATCCCGTCTTCAACAAACACATGAACTTCCAATTTTCTCAATTCGTTGTTTCTTTCTTTCCCAGGTGAGAAAGGTCGGCCTTCCAAGAAACCCAAATTCTCCTCCTCTAAGGTTCGATCATTTTCTTCTCTTATATAAAAACTTCATCCCGTTCTATCTTTACAGGGACGCTTTTATTTGGTTTGCAGGATGATCTGCCGTTCGACGACGACGATACTTATTTCGGCGACGCCGCCGGCGCCGAAGATGATCTTCGAGACGGTATTTTGCCTTCCCGATCGTATACATGTTTTTGGTTTGTTTTGCATACATATTTTGTTCTGATCAATATTGTTTGACGAAAGGCGACAAAGAAGCCAAGAAACGGGACTTTAGCAAATTGGAATTGAAACCAGATCACGACAATCGTCCACTTTGGGCTTGCGCGGATGGTCGCATTTTCCTCGAGACTTTTTCTTCTTTGTACAAACAAGCTTATGATTTCCTTATCGCCATTGCTGAGCCTGTTTGCAGGTTCTACTTCAATGTTACGTTAATTTTAGATCTAAGGTTTGTTGATCTTTACTTTTTTAAGGGTTCTTATTTTTTCATTTGCAATGAATTAGGCCTGAGTCTATGCACGAGTACAGTTTGACCCCACATTCGTTGTATGCTGCTGTCTCTGTGGGTCTTGAGACGGAGACTATTGTTGCTGTTTTGAATAAGTTGTCTAAGACGAAGCTTCCCAAAGAAATGGTTGATTTTATTTATGCTTCTACTGCTAATTATGGAAAAGTTAAGCTTGTGCTTAAGAAGAATCGTTACTTCATTGAATCTCCGTTCCCTGAGGCAAGTTGCTGCTCATTTTTATTTAAGTTTCTGTGAGCGCATCTGCTGCTTGGCTTTCGTTCATTAACTTGAAATATTCTTTTTTGGTATGTGTAGGTGTTAAAGACTTTGCTTAAGGATGAAGTAATTGGTCGATCAAGGATTAGATCTGAGGTTTGTTAAGTTGGCGTTGTTGAAGTTTCTAAGCATAGATGACTTTGAAAAATTGTAATTGGTTGTAATTTTCACGATCTGAAGACAAACTACTTTACTTTTTAAAGTGAGTTTAATTATTCATAATACTTACATTGTTAAGTATTCTTGATTGAATCTTTTTTTTTTAAAAAAACTTATCATTTAAGAACTCTATGTAGAATCAGCATGGAAATGATGGATTTATGATCAGCAAAGCTATGGGGGAAATTGAAACTAGTCATGATGAATTGCTAAATGGAGCAGAATTGGCAGCGGCAGCAGAAGAAAAGGAAGCTCACTCATTTGAAATTGATCCTTCTCAGGTTAGCTAATGATCCTTTTTAACAAAGGTTGCTTAGTCAAGCCCATATTGTGCCAGTCCTTTCCATAGGGAGCAATTTTTTCCCAATATTGAATTCTTTAAGTTAGTCAAACATCAAAGTTAAAGCAGTAAGGGAATGAACTTCTATGGGTAAATTGGATGTGGCATATTTGCTACTCCACCAAGATCAAGGTAGACTACTTGGGTCATTTGATTGGTTTCAAATCTAATCTTTATATGGGATGCAATTTATAGTTTGCTGGAAATTCGCATAACACTATCTCAGGAGGTGTTTGTTTTATGAAAGACCATGATGGTAAATAAGTTGGACCTACCTATTGCACATGTTTTAGAACTTAGCCGGCAGTTTCTTTTTGTTTATGGTATATCTAGTGCCAGACACTTCATTGAAAAGAATGTCTTGCTATCACGGAAAAGAGGGTATCAGATTACATAGTTGTTATTTGAAACATAAGTCAGAACTAATAGCTAATATAGGCACTAAGAAGCATTTCCACTTTGTTTGATTGATGCTACTGACGGGAGGAGATGTGGGACTTCTTTTTTAATGACATAGCAATTATAACAAGCATGGTAATCACACATAAAAGTATACAATTATACATGTATTATGAAAATCTTTATCAACTTTCTTTGTTCATTTGACAGGTTGAAAATGTAAAACAGCGGTGTTTGCCAAATGCTTTGAATTATCCTATGTTGGAGGAGTATGACTTCAGAAATGATACTGTAAAGATCATTCCTTAACTTCTGCCTATTTTGATCATTAATCGACAGTTCTTGAAATGTTCTCATGAATATCTACTTGATAATTTTGATGGCTAATCAGATACTGTGATTAATTGGTGCAAAGATTAGTGAGCTATCTGACAATTTAACATGAAAACACTAGCTACATGTTCTTGGAGTATCAATTTCACTTTTGTATATGCTGTCCTGAGACTGCAGGTTAATCCTGACCTCAACATGGAACTGAAGCCATGTGCACAACCACGCCCATATCAGGAGAAGAGCCTTAGTAAAATGTTTGGAAATGGTAATGATGACATTAAGCTTGGACTGATAGTTCTTAATCAACTGGTGCTCCATGAAAATCTAGTTTCCACTGTGGCAAATTGAATGGTTTGTAATGATGCAGGTAGAGCAAGATCTGGCATTATTGTACTGCCCTGTGGGGCAGGAAAGTCTTTAGTTGGTGTTTCTGCTGCATGCCGAATAAAGAAAAGTTGCCTTTGTTTAGCTACCAATGCCGTGTCTGTGGACCAGTGGGCGTTTCAGTTCAGGCTTTGGTCAACTATCCAAGAGGAACAGATTTGTCGTTTTACATCTGACAGCAAAGAAAGATTCCAAGGAAATGCTGGGGTGGTTGTGACAACATATAACATGGTTGCATTTGGTGGTAAGCGATCTGAAGAATCCGAAAAGATCATTGAAGAGATTAGAAACAGAGAATGGGGATTGCTTCTAATGGATGAGGTGAAAATGATATGATAGTATGGTTAAAAAAAAAAAAGATTTTGTCAAGTTTTTCAGGTTGTTGACATCAAATGTATGATTGTTCTGATCAGGTTCATGTGGTTCCTGCTCACATGTTTCGTAAAGTTATTAGCCTCACAAAATCTCACTGCAAGCTTGGGCTTACAGGTACATTGTGATAATTTCTGTTTTGTTGCTTTAACCATCATCTTTTGTTGAGACAGGGAATCATACCCATATCTATTTGCAGCAACACTTGTGAGAGAGGATGAGAGGATTACAGATTTGAACTTTCTTATTGGTCCCAAGTTGTATGAAGCAAACTGGTTGGATCTGGTCAAAGGAGGGTTTATAGCAAATGTACAATGTGCAGAAGTTTGGTGCCCAATGACAAAGGAGTTTTTTGCTGAATATTTGAAGAAAGAAAATTCCAAGAAAAAACAGGTTTCTTAGGGAATTGCTATCTGCATAGATGTTTTGGCATATTTTTGTTTGTTTGGTTCTTTTCTTTGATGCAGTTTCTTAAATTTCAGGCACTTTACGTGATGAACCCGAACAAATTCAGGGCTTGTGAGTTCTTGATACGTTTCCATGAACAACAGCGCGGTGATAAGATTATCGTGTTTGCTGACAATCTCTTTGCGCTCACGGAGTATGCAATGAAGCTCCGAAAGCCTATGATTTATGGTGCTACCAGGTAGTTTGTAACCATGAGTTTCTTTTAGAAACTTTCTTTCACCGACGTCTCACGTTGTTAACTACTGATCTTTCAAAATTCAGCCATGCTGAAAGGACAAAAATTCTTCAAGCTTTCAAAACTAGCCGGGAAGTCAATACCATCTTTCTGTCGAAGGTATGTAGTTGATGGGTGAACTTTTCATCTACAGTTTTGGTTTTGGGTTGAAAATGAAAACTATGAAGCCATCCTTTTTTGTAGTCTCATTTCAAGTAATACTTATACTGGGAATGGTCAATTTGTTCTTTCCTTTTAGGTGGGTGATAACTCCATAGATATTCCGGAGGCAAATGTGATTATTCAGATTTCTTCACATGCTGGTTCAAGACGACAGGAAGCTCAACGGTTGGGTCGTATTCTTAGGGCAAAGGTTAGCTTAAATTTTGTCTCATCTCGTGTAGTTTTGAATGCTTGCTTGATTGGATTTGATTGTCAATAATCTGGAAACGTAAATTGCTTGACTATGTTGTACAGATGCTGATTTGTCAGGTCATATGTCAGCATCAAAACTTTGGAGTCTAACCCATCAAATTCTTGATTAGATTTTATCTAATGCATTGATTTTCACTTTGAAGCAAAGTATGCCCTAATAACTTATGTGTTGTTTTGAATCATTAAAATCCTGAGAATGTGGCTTTTAATAAATGATATTAGGTACTATAACTGATTGATGTATGTGGGTAATGTGGCTAATACTAAGGATTAATAGAATGTTGGGTTTATAATTTTTCATTTTGATAAATGGGATAACTCTTCATCTGAATCGCCAGGGTAAACTGCAAGATAGGATGGCTGGAGGCAAAGAAGAGTATAATGCATTTTTCTATTCCCTCGTCTCCACTGACACACAGGTGCGCATTTATTTGTTTCAACTTTAGAATAACCCTACATCATATTTGACAAATTTCAGCAAGAAATGTTCATGATGAAATCCTTGTTTTAAGGTTTGTTTCTTTTGTATCTTGATGCAGGAAATGTATTACTCAACAAAGAGGCAGCAGTTTTTGATAGATCAAGGGTATAGTTTTAAGGTATATTGTTCTGCTAGGTAGTTATTTCATCAACTGCATGTTTTTGATGAATTGGGACATTATTAGAGCCAGTAAGTTGACAGTGGTAGACTATCATGATGCTCTGACTGGTTTCTAACTTGATGGTTCCGTGATTTATTGTTTTGAGCGGGTATTCCCATTTGTTAGATTAAGACTGATTTTTAGTTTGATTGGCTTCAAATTTGACAGGTTATTACAAGCTTGCCTCCACCTGATTCAGGAGCTGATTTGAGCTACCACCGTCTTGATGAACAATTGGCACTTCTTGCCAAGGTTTTGTTATTTTCTTTTTTCCTTTTGCTATTTGGCTTCGAATGTGATTGTTGAAAATTTTATTTTGGAAACATCAGGTTTTGAATGCCGGGGATGACCAGGTTGGTTTAGAGCAATTGGAAGAAGATGCTGATGACATAACTCTTCATAAAGCCCGTCGCTCGGCCGGATCCATGAGTGTGATGTCAGGTGCAAGTGGGATGGTTTACATGGAATATAGGTATGTTTTCCTGTGCATAGAACTACATGTCTGTGCACTTGTTAAGAAGCTGTGAGCAGTTGACTTATCCATTATCATCACCATGCCCTTCTCCCTGCAGCACTGGAAGGAACAAACAGGGTTTGGCAAAGAGTAAGCCGAAGGATCCATCCAAGCGTCATTATCTATTCAAGAAGCGTTTTGGCTGAAATCATTCCTCTTTGCTGCGCTGTTACCATCAGATGAGCTAGAGGCCCATACTGTAGTTATGTGGTTGAGGATGTATGACAAAGTAACATTACATCCAAGTGCATTGCCACTTGTCATATCGTGGCATCTGAAATGCTCCTGTTTTGAGACTATCAGTATCTGCCCTTTGTCTCTGCATTTGCTGACGAAAGGGATGTCCAAGGGACTTGGGACTTCTTTAAATATCTTCCATGAAGCCCATATAAGAATGTATAATACAAGAAGTTTGGAATGAATATTATCATACTCCTATGTGATAATTGTTCAACTAGTTGACTATTATTCTTGACTCCTGCCTCGTGAGTTCTCTAAGCCGGTGCCTGCCATCAATTTGACACGTACTATTGCTGTTATCCCTTGTAATGTGCAGCAAATTGGTACAAGTAACTTGTTCGGAAAAATTTCCCAACTCAGACGCAAGCACACAGTATGCTCGTCGAAATATATGCCTCGATTAAGAAATTGAACAATGAGTCCAAAATATGTCTATAATTGTTAGATGTGGCCATTGAATATCCCCAATGGCATGGTTTTGTCCGATTGATTGGTGATCTGCTAGCAGTATGTATATCCAAAGATGCGTTGATGCAAAGCTCGTTTTCAATGGACACAGTATGCGTATTTTAATAATATCTATGCATGGTCATAGTTCGGGCTTTTTAAGTGTAAGCAAAAATAATAATATGGATTAAAAAGGATTGAAATACTAAACGAACTAGCTAAACGCTAGACGTATTGCTTTTTGGAGTATAGCTCCTAACGTTATCATTTTGAATTTCATGCAAACCTTAATAATTGATGTTAAAAATAAGAGCATATGCGATCCTTGGGAACCACGTTTACTGCAACACGATACATAATCAAACAAGACAACCTAAGAAGAATTATTTACTGGTAAATTGTAGCCCCAATTAACAAAAACTATTGACAAAATGACAAAATTTAAGAATATTTAGATCATGTTTATATTTTACTTATTATATTATAAAAATCACTTCACGTCTAGCAATATATGTGTCCACCATTGATTGTAGTTTGGTTTTAATTTTATAATTCTATAGTTTTGACGAGATGAAATTAAGATGATTCTGTCACCAACTACATCCAATATTTACAAATAACGCTGGTTACATTCATCAAATCTAAGATATACAAAGAATGGGTTTAGTTGTTTAGCCTTAAAATACCCAACAATATATAAGACCTGAATTTGTATCAAAACCGTTACGCCAAGGAAGCCTTTTGGCTACGTTTTAGAAATCGTAGCTAAAAGATAGCATTTAGCGATGGTTTGAAAGATGGTCACTAAAGGGTAAGCCTTTGGTGACACTTTTGTAAAATAGTTGTTAAAAGGTAAACACTTTGCTCATGTATTAACAACTTGCTATCCATTGCAACAATCATTCGCTACAATTCACAACCACTAGTTTTACCTCTACATCTTTTTCTAATATTAGGATTGGAAGCTAACAACAAATCAATGATGATAAGGAAATATTAGAATATATAAATATATATTTGAACATAAGTTTATTTGTAAGTGTTAAAAATTAACAAACCTGCTCTAGTTGTTTCATTGTTGTTAGAGTCGGAACAAAGTTGTATATGACTAATTTCATTGATGTTTTGCTTCTACTGCCTGCACCATTGTAGCCTCCTTGTTGTCTGCTTCCACAAGCGATATTGGCCCTTCCTTCACCAGTGACTGGTGAAGGTATGCAGAAATAATTTTCATAATGCAAAAACAATATTCATGCCTAAACAATAACATTCTAGATTCACAAGCCATAACAAATGCAATTATAAAGTAGAAGTAGATGTAGAAGTAGAAACAAGTAATAGTGGCGGAATAAATTAATTTTAGAATAGTTGTGAGATTAATAAAATCTTAAAGCCTTAATTTTTTATCAAATCAATAACAATCAAGTCTTTAATTCAATTTAAACAATTAAGGAGACTCTGATACTATCGTTGGAAACCAATCATGATTGAATCACAGGTGCAGTGAAAACAATAAAATTTTACGGTTTCTGATATGATTTTGATAATTGAATAACTTGAATAATAAAAAACGAATCATAAAATAAAAAATCATACCTAATTCAATTTTCTTGTTGAATGACTTTGAAAACCTTTTGATATGTTAACCATGAGCTATTTACTTCTTCAGCCTCTATCGATATCCACAGACTAGCTTCTCAACTCTTAAGAAAAATTAAACAGGAGTGCCAGTTCCCTAATGCTTACTTCTACTTATAAAAAAACATTAGGGTTTTTAATTTTTCTATTAAAATTAAATATCTTAAATTATAATTAAAGTCAAACTCTGATTATAATTAATTTAATTTTAATAAAATCAAATCTCTTATATCTGATTCCTAAAGTTTCTCAAACTTTATAATTAAATCCAATTTAATTAAAATTGTTTTTTCTTCACAAACTGCTATTTAATGTGTGACCCATTAAGTTTCTAATATATTACCAATGATTATAAATTATAATTCTAATTCATAATTAGAATCAGATAAATTAAATCTCTTTTTAATTTATCTATAATTCTCTAATTAAACAATTTTTAATCATAGATCAAGATTAACATCTAGTAACATATCATGACCAACCAATTATCAGGAATGTCAAAATGGTTTGACTTAACTTGTCCGTGCATGGCTATGATGTATAATTTAATCCTTTATCATCTAATGTTCCAATTGGGTAGAATATGAATATAATGTCTACTTTTTTTTTTAATCTAATCATATTCATTCTAATTGATTTACAATTGATATTTAAAAATGCCTTTTCAAATGTTATTTCACTCTGGTTAAAGAATTCCATAAACCACTACTAATAAAAAACAAAAGAACATTCTATCTAATTACTTTATAGTTACGGATCCTTTATTGACTTACTCAACTATCTTCATATGGTTTATACTAAATCCAAGTGCTACTGATTGAGTTATCCTAGAACAGCTCAAAAGTAGCATATAAACACAATAATTCTCATACGAAATGCCTTGGTAATCTCAAGTCTAAAGATTAATTATACATCTATCATTATGAGAAAATCCATAAAAACAAGTAATATTCTATTTGGGATTCTTATATTAAGGTGATTTCAGTGATTTATTATTGTGTCTAATTTCTGTTGACTTTTGCTTGCATTCATACCTTGATTTTGGTTAGTTTTTAATCCAAATTTGTGGTGAATTGAGTAAGAATGGCGTGAATATTGCATGAATGTTAATTAGATTATATTGTGAGTGTTGCATTGGAAATTAGAGGAATTTTGCAAGAAAATGGGTGTGACAAGTTAATTGCATATCACAAATTAAGGTCACACCTGTGTAAGTCACAGGTGTGAGTTACATGATCACACCCGTGACCATGTAAGTTATAGGTGAGCAACCATGGTCACACCTGTGACCATGTGAATCACAGGCATGCAGCCATGGTTGAATTTCGCTTACATTCATACCTTGATTTTGGTTAGTTTTTAATCCAAACTTATGGTGAATTGAGTGAGAATGGCATGAATATTGCATGAATATTAATTGGATTATATTGTGAATGTTGCATTGGAAAGTAGAAGAATTTTGCATGAAAATGGGTGTGACAAGTTAATTGCATGTCACAAATTAAGGTCACACCCATGACCATGTAAGTCACAGGTGTGAGTGATCATGTGAGTTATAAGTGTGCAGCCATAGTCACACCTGTGACCATGTGAGTCATGGGTGTGCAGCCATGGTCACGCCTATGACCATGGCTGCATGAAGGTGACAAATATGGTCATACCCGTGACCACCTCATACACCCCCGTGACCTATTTTTCTTTAATTTAACTTGTTACATATCATGTGTAGGAGGGACAACACAAAAACCTAAACCTGAGGCTACAATAGAAAGGATAGGAGGGTGGTAGCGGTAATCTTTCATTCCACTCTTTATTCTTCTTTTTACACAGACAGACACATTTGGGAAAAGAGGGATAAAGAGAAAGAAGGGAAGACGAGAAGGGAAATAGAGAGAGTCAGTGAAGAAGAGCAACAGGGGTTAAGGTAGTGGGAGCATTCAGTTGTATTGGTAAAGATCAACCAAAAGCAGAAGGCGAAAGCTAATACAAAAGGATTGAGGGTCATAGGAGACCACCGCAACTCATTCATACAACAACCTTTGTTTGCTTACTCTGTTCCTTATTTGTTGCATTATTCTCTTTTGTTTATTGGATTTCTTATTATGTTAGCTTAATCGAACCCATACTCTGTAGCTTTTGACAATATATCTTGGTTATATATTATGCTAGCTTAAATATATACAAATAAAGATGGGATTGAAGTGTTTAATAATGATGATTCTTGTGAAATCCATGATGGGCTGATCTCTTTTCATGAGAATTAATGTAGTTATTTTAGTTGACTATACATAATTAAGTTACAATTTTGTTGTCTTGTTGTTGTAATTTTTGAGTTGAATGAATGTGATAGCATAGCAAATTTTTGCATCATTTTAGTATTGAATGAAGGATCGAGATGAGAAGTTTAATATGGAACTAGAAACTATACACGCTTAGGTTATTAATTGGAAATATATTAACTTAATTGGTAATTAGTAGTCAGGTTTCATAATTAATTCGGATAATAATTTATTGAATATGAAAGTTAGATTAGTTTATTATTCGAGTTGATTTAGAACCCAACTGTTAATTTTAGTAAGACAACTATCCAATCATTTCTCTTAATCATGCATAGGAGATTAAATTAGTGAAATTAATTCTTATCCTTCCATTTCAATTAATCTATTTATCTTTGTTTCCTATTGAATCGTTTACTTTTCAGACTATTATGTGATTTTCTTTAAAGTTTTCACTCAACAAATCAGGGTAGAATGTTTAAGATTGCATCTGTTTGAGATGATCCTTGGTAATCACTACAACTACCTTGTATACTTATGAGTAGGATAGCCTAGGTATTTTTGTAACTTATTTAGGTTTTAGCATTGTTGTCAAGGATGTGTTTAGTTTTTATACTTAAATTAATTTTGATTGTTTTTGTTTGTTTATGCATGCATGTTTTATTGTGTTATTTTGTTAACGTGTTTTGTAATTGTCGTTATTAATTTAGTGCTTTCCGTAGTTAGTTTGTGCGAGGTAGGAGAATTGTAGGTAGTGAATTCACATGGTTTATGCTAGGAAGGAGATCTTTATATAGAGAACCCATCCCTTTTTTTAAAAATAAAATACATCGTATATGACGATTTCAATGGGACTTTGAAGACGATCACAAGGAACCTAAGAGTGAAGATCAAATTAATAACCAAAAGATGGGTGAAAGGCAATTAGTGATGAAAGAGTATACTAGACTGGTGATTGGTACTGCCACTTTGTGCATACATTTGGGAGATGTATCTAGGAACAACGAATTGAAGAGGATCCATTATTATATACTACCATCGTTTTGTGGGGTTCCTAATGAAGACCCTTTAAACTTCATTTGGGAATTATATATCACACTCTAAACCTTTCCGTTAGATGGATTAAATAAAGATCAACTCAGAATGAGATACTCCCTATACACATTAAAGGATCGGGCTAAGGCATAGTTGATGACCCTTCCTTCTGAGTCTTTGACTACATGGGAGGAGGTGTATAATAAATTTATAGGAAAATTTTATTCCCATCAAAAGACCTTTGAGTTGCGTAGTAAGATAGCTACCTTCACTCGAATGGAGGGAGAGCCATTTTATAAGGTGTGGGAGTGCTTCAAACTTTTACTAATCCAATGTCCTCACCATCACTTCCTACGTCACCTGCTAAATCAATTCTTTTATGATAGGTTAATGCAACAGTGTCAATACACGGTGGACAATGTAGCAAGAGGAGTTATAGGAGAGAGCACGGTCGAAGAAAAATATGAATCTTCAAAATATTGGGGGATAATTCTCAACAAAAGAGAACGAGGGGAAAAAGAGTTAGAGTTCATGAAGTGAGATCGAATCAAGAATTGGCTATGCAATTAGCTAAGTTAACGAGGCATGTAAAGATGTTAACTACAGGACTACCCTAGGACATTCCCAATTAAGAAGTGTGTGGTATATGTGGAACTTATGGTTATGGAGAAAATGATTGTATGTATTATTACAATCCTTTCGATAGGGAAGAATAAGTTAACTCACTTAACTGTTTTTAACTAAGGGATCGAAATGATCCATACTCGAACCTACAACCCTGATTGGAGAAACCACCCTAATTTCTCTTGGAAGACCAACAATCCATCGATGTAACCCCAACCATAATATTAGGATTTTCATACGTAAAATTTTTTCAAAGGGCAATCCTCAAATGAAAACCTATTGAGAAAGCCTTCTTTGGAGGAAAGTCTTAATGCATTCATTCAGGTCATAACTCAGATAACCCGAGCAAGCCTAAGTAATTACCATTTTGAGAAGTGATAAATTGATTGACAATCATGTTGAGTTTCCTTTTGAGCTGTCTGATACTGATAATCAAGAAAAGGAAAGCCTCACCAAAGAAGAAGATGAGCAGAATGAGAAAAGAAATGGGGGAAACTCTTCAAGTCACATTCAAAAGGATGAACAACTTAAGATGACACCGAGGACAATGAAGTACAAAAACAGAAGAAGGTGATAGATCTTTATTGTAACATCCCGTCACCGATGGGATGAGTACTTGCATTCATGATTTGGCATGCTCATGCATTATTTAGTTATGTATAATTGGATTATTTGACAATTATTGTACTGGCATACGTGCGTACATACATGTATGACATGTTCCCGATTTGATTGGGTAAATTGGTAATTTGGAGGTAATTAGGTCAATTGAGCTTTGAAAAGTGAATTGGAGTTAGAAATGAGATTTAGGAGTTTGAAATATGAAATTGGAGAGTGTGACTATGTGTTTTCTAATTTTAAGGAATTATAAGATTTTTTCTGGAATTTTCGGAGTAATAGACTCGAACCGAAAAATTGACCAAATGATCGATTAATTTGATTTTCGGTTCCGAAATTGATTATCCAATGGCACGGAAAGATTATAAATTTGATTTGAGGGATTAGGGTTAGAACCATTAGAATTCGGGAGAAATTAGAATCAGAAATTGGATTGAGGTTGTTCGGATTGGTCTTATGGCAATTAATTGCCAAATAAGCCTTAGTTCCTTTGTATTTAATCCTAACCCTTTGAAATTCTTGTCTTCCACGATGCTTTGATTTTGAGAGAAGAAAATTTGCCTTTCCTCTTTCGTGGATCTTCTTCTTGGTTCCTTCTTGCGTTTGGCTTCCTCTTCCATCTTTGATCTCTTCCTTTGGCTTGGTGTTGGAGGAGTTATTAGTTGGGTTTGCTTGGATGATTGCCGTGGGTTGTGAGAGTGTGGAGAGTTGGTGATCGTTGGAGTTTTCGAAGGTTTTATCAAGTAAGTTTGCTTCCTTCTTGCCTTAGATAGCTTGATTTGTTGATTAATTGAGTTATAGATGATGATTTAGTTTGAATATTTGATGGTTGGAAAGATAGGGTTTCCGATGATTATTTTGCTTGATTTAGTGTTGATAATTTAGGGATAATGGTTGTTTGACGAAATAGAGTTTAGGAATTTGTTGTTTGATGTATATTGAGTTGTTTGGGAGTGTTTTGAAAGGAGAAAAATTGGATTTGGAGAGTTGCAGAGTCGGAAATCTGGAAAATTTTTGGGTTTTTGAGCGTTGCTGGGTTTGCACGCCACGACGTGCGCGAAGAACACGCCACGACGAGCAAACCATTTCTCGCACGCCGCGACGAGCGGATCACGCACGCTGCGACGAGCGAGGAAGCCTGCGTCGAGACGTGCCCGACGCGTACGCCACGACGAAGGAGGGATAGTTCGCGAGGAACGCCCAAATTTCCGAAAAATGTGATTTTTGAGGTTTTTGATTTGGGATTTTGGAGTTAGGCTGATTCAATTGGTTCCCGGTTTATTTCAATTTGGAGATTATGAATTCGGGTTTTAGAATTGATATTGGGGAAATTTCATATTAGTGTCGGAAATGTCATAAACATGTCATGTACACAATTGATTAGCTTCATGTGCATAATTGACTTTGGAAATTGGACAATTAGTAA